>OZ038313.1:42717845-42772845 GCA_964035775.1 Osedax frankpressi
AGTTAAATTAAAAAAATTAAAAAAATCATTGACACAATAAATTCTTTCACATTTAATAATAATGAAATTGAACTGCCAATAGAACCTATACCAAATTTAACATTATCAAAATTCAATGTCCCATCCCGTGATACAATTTCAAGATTAATTTTAAGTTTTCGAAAATCTTCTCCGCATGATCCTATACCTCTGAGTCTATTTAAACTTATTGCTTATCCTCTATCTAACTATATACTTACTATAATCAAACTATCTTTTACAAAAGGATCAGGAGAATATATTAATAAACATGCTATTATCTGTCCAATCATTAAAGATCATAATATAGATAAGAATATCCTTGGTAATTATAGACCAGTATCGCAAATAACTTTAATTTCGAAGCTAACCGAAAAAATTGTGTATAAACAAATAATAAAATATATCGAAGAAAATAATTTATTGGATGAGTTCCAAAGTGCTTATCGCGCACTACACAGTACTGAGACTGCTTTAATAAATGTAATGGATGATTTTCTGAATTTCAAAGACTCAAATTGTCCTATACAAATACTACTACTTGATCTTTCAGTTGCTTTTGACACTCTTGATCATAGTATATTAGAAAAAAGATTACTTGGCTTGGGTATTGAGAAATTGGGTATTGAGAAATTAGCGCTTAATTGGATAATGAGTTATATTAAGGAAAGAACTTTTTCTGTAAAAATATCTGAACATTATTCTACGCCAAGATTTCTTAATACAGGAATTCCTCAAGGATCCGTATTAGGGCCATTACTTTTTCTTATATATATAAAGCCACTATCTAATATAATTAAGAAATTTAGTGGTATTAAATACCACATCTATGCTGATGACATCATTATCTATACAGCATTATCAAACAATAGTAATAATATATTTAATGAATTGTCACCATGTGCAAATGCAATTAATCGCTGGCTTATCGCCAATAAGTTATTACTTAACAAGTCTAAAACTGTGCTATTAAATATACCGAGTAATTTTAGATATTTCCGTCCTATAATTATTGATAAAACACTTGTTAACCCGAGTAATAGTGTAAAATACTTAGGAATTATTATTGATCGAGATTTAAACATGAACGAACAGATAACTTCTGTTTGCAGAAAAACAAACTCATCACTTTATAGAATAAGGAAGATCCGTAAATATTTGACAAAACACATTACTATCATTCTCATCAAATCTCTTGCTCTCTCGCACTTAGACTATTGTTCTTCTATATACCATGGCCTTACACATAAAGCTACCCGGAATATACATAGAATCATACGAAGGAGTGTTAGATTAATATTTCGCCAACGAAACACTGATCATAGTAGTGTTACAAAAAGAATGCAAGAAGTGGGCATATTAGATATCCAAGAACGATCGAGATATCGTATTCTCTCAATTATCCATAAAGTGCTCCATAAGAAACGACCGCGATATCTACTGAAAAAGCTGAATTTAAAATTATATCGAAGAACTTTGAGATCAACAACGGACTGTAATGTGCTAACTAGTAAACGAACTAGACTCCAAAGTACAAGCAGCAGGGCATTCTCCGTCGTTGCACCGTTGTTGTGGAATGCTTTATCAAGAGATCTGAGAGCAGTTGAAAATCACAAGAAATTCAAGAAAGAATTATTAAACTGTGCGTAGTTTAAAGAAAATGGACATCTTTTTTTATTGCATTTTTATTTTTATCGAAACTATACAGTTTCCGACTGCATAACATTTGTCAGGGCAAACCCACCATGCCGATAAACAATTGTCTAAATAAATCGTTTTGATTGATTGATTGATTGATAGTAGTAGTAGTAGTAGTAGTAGTAGTAGTAGTAGTAGTAGTAGTAGTAGTAGTAGTAGTAGTAGTAGTAGTAGTAGTAGTAGTAGTAGTAGTAGTAGTAGTAGTAGTAGTAGTAGTAGTAGTAGTAGTAGTAGTAGTAGTAGTAGTAGTAGTAGTAGTAGTAGTAGTAGTAGTAGTAGTAGTAGTAGTAGTAGTAGTAGTAGTAGTAGTAGTAGTAGTAGTAGTAGTAGTAGTAGTAGTAGTAGTAGTAGTAGTAGTAGTAGTAGTAGTAGTAGTAGTAGTAGTAGTAGTAGTAGTAGTAGTAGTAGTAGTAGTAGTAGTAGTAGTAGTAGTAGTAGTAGTAGTAGTAGTAGTAGTAGTAGTAGTAGTAGTAGTAGTAGTAGTAGTAGTAGTAGTAGTAGTAGTAGTAGTAGTAGTAGTAGTAGTAGTAGTAGTAGTAGTAGTAGTAGTAGTAGTAGTAGTAGTAGTAGTAGTAGTAGTAGTAGTAGTAGTAGTAGTAGTAGTAGTAGTAGTAGTAGTAGTAGTAGTAGTAGTAGTAGTAGTAGTAGTAGTAGTAGTAGTAGTAGTAGTAGTAAACGTATAGCCTTATAACCTATTGGTTTATACACTGCCATCAAATTCTTAGTAGTGTTTCGGCTGTGTTGAAAATTTAAGAGGGGTATGAAATAGAAAATAGATGTGTTTTTAATCTACTTTTAAAAAGTGAAGTCGAATATATTGATCTTCTGGTATAGAGAAAGCTGTTCTATATAATTGAAATCTGTAAGTAATTCGGTCAGCTAATCAAGAGTGTTGTATTACGTAGCGTGGTGAATCAGTATTTATATTTGTTAACGTATTCTTTGTTGTATTGGAAACGAGAATAGAGATTTGAGGTGTGGAGTGATGTGAGTTATGTAGTAATTATTTATACGGTATATTGTACGAGCAACATACTTATTTTAGCTTAGTAAGTACTTAATGGTGTGATGTGGAAGTAGGTTTATTATGGAATTATGATACACTCAAGTCAGAAGAGTACACGGGGAGTTATGAGGAGTTTGGCCAGGTCAGTGGTTATAGAAGGTAGTATTAATCGAATAGGCTGTAAATATGTGTATTGCTTATGGCAATATTGTGGATATAGCAGTATTATGTTGTTTAAATGATATCATTTTAGACTATATAGTCTATCATCTATATTTATACCAAGGTTAATTATTTAGATGGATAGATAATGTCATTATTATCAATAACTACGGAAGGTATATTTAGGTATATATTGATATTATTTATACCATCCATAATACATTCCATGACATAAAACTAGACTTTTTATGTTTAACTGAAACCTGGTTATCCAAAAATTACATATTCGTCATATATTCCCACCAACACTATATGAATATGTTACATCAACATACCCATCTTACTCACATCCCATTATTCTACTCAACCAAAAGATATTATTAACACCCATATGTTTTCCTACGTATCGCATCGACTAGATATTCATCTGATAATATGATTGACTTCATGATTTAATACACAGCATTAAATATAATATCCACCACACTTGTACAGGATTACTGAACACCATATAGTCGCTTGCTAGCTACTCGACAAATTAAAACGATACAGTCAAGAAGATTAACTTAAATTATCATCCCTGACACTACCCGACACTACCATTAATATTGGTCCTCTAGATAATAAACTTAATAACCTTCATAGAGTCTCAAATAAATGAGTCCCAATTTCTTCCAAGACTATTTTACTACGAATCTACACTAAATGGTTTAACTCCATTCTAGGCAATACTAAAAGACTGATAAGAGCTCCTGATAGAAATGGAGAAAGTCAAAAAGCTCCACAGACCTCAACATATTCAAATTATTAACCAAAATTTACAGAACAAAATGATGAATGCTAAAAATAAACATTATATAAATATTATTAAATACGCCGGAAATGACACTACAAATTTATTCAAATTTAAATCTCATTACTTAGAAGAAAGATACCAAAAATACTTCCCGGTAATTCCAATTCTATCAATGCAATTAACTTCGATTGTATATTTAATAAAAAATTACAAACAATAATAAATTCCTTACTAACGCCCACACTTCCATCACAAATAATTTCAATATACTCGTTTAATTTCTTCGACAATCTCGTTAGTACACATATTGAACATCTTCTTTCATCTGTTAAATCATTATGTATGCTTGTTATTATTCCTCATTATTATTACTCACCTCCAATTACCCCCCCATGAAATATGTCAACGTCACTCCAATCTAAAATAATCATTTTTATAAAAATCTATATTATCCATTTATCAACTGTTATCAAATATGACTTTTATTTCTAAAACTCTCGAAAGAATTGTCGTTATACAAATACAAACCCACTTAAAGTTAAATAACATACTACAGAAATTCCAGAGTGAAATTCACTAACTATTTATCACTAAACATTCGAAAAACTATTAAATCTAAAAAGATTAGTTTTAAATTATGGGACATAGGAAATATCTCAGTTGCATAGTTTGCGATACTATACAATTATCTGTAGTTTGCGATGGTTTAGAATTAGTAGTCAAGCAAAGTGTATGTATGGATGTATATTAATTTTGTTCTTAAATGATTTTGTCTTAATAAAAGATGCACATGAGTTTTTCTGTGTGTTATAATCACGTGAGAAAATTTTAAATATATTTAAATTCAAATCAATCTTCGAATTTTACTAAAAATATTAATTCAAATGTATTGTTAAAATTATTAAATGTAATCATTGGGAGGAATGAGATTTATTTTATTAGCATGTTACAATATTCTACTTCTGATTTATATCTATTTCTAAAGATAAGATTCCAGAAACGAGGATTATTTTCAACGTTAATTAAATTATTTGTAATTAATTGAAGTGTTCAATTTAAATTGAAGAAACGTATTGTTATTGATTTAGTACATTTGTAGGATACTAATTATTCGGGGGTTATGTGTTAGAATTTAAGTGTGTCATCTAGAAAAGTTTTAGTCTTTGAAGGGGTGTAATATTGTTTAGATTATATTTCGGGAGAGGATGGGTAGCAATGGAAGATATGATGGGTGATAGGAGAGTTTGTAGTTTGGGTTTATACTGTTTATATTGTGATATATGTTAAATATATTATTTGTTGAAATGGAGCTTTGTAGGACGAGAATTGCGATTTCTGATAGTTTGGAAGTATATTTAGATTATTTAATTGTTGTGTTATTGTTTCATTTAAAACAGTTAAATATTTGTATAACTGTTGATTCAACATCAACGTCAAATATTTGAGAAAAGTCTACAAAATGTATTTCTCATCATATTCCTTTATAAATATCCAAGTTGTATAACTACCATTCCTATTATTGATAAAATATGTAAGTACATACACGTTATTAATTTATAGGTAATGTATTATTAACTTTTGCTATATGTAGTTACGAACTTGATATATTCTAAAAAAGTGATAACATTTTTATTATTGATTCTATTTAGATACAAACGGGAAATTTAAGAAATATATTTTAAAGTGTATTTCATTGAATGGGTAATGATCACAATGTCATATATGATGATAATTCACCATCATAGAATAAAAGGTAAACTATCTAAAAAGTCAACAAAGAAATAATTTAGTAACCAACTAAGATCACAATAATGTATACATTATTTTCATTTTACAAATTTATATAGATTAAATAATAGTATTAATAATAGTATTAATATGCATTAATTGTGACAAATTTATTTTTAACTTACAGTTACTTGTTTATTATTTTGATTAATATATAATACACTACATCTAAAAGAATATTAATTGAAAAAAATAATTAAAAGAAAAATGACTGAAAGAAAATATATTAAAGATAATAAATTGCAACCAGATAAAAAAAATTTTAATGATTAAATTAGCATATACCTATATATAGCAAAGTATACTATTTATGCAATTGGATGATTGATATTTGAAAAATTGATCATTATTTCGTATTATTATTAAATTTAATGAGTACCAAAAAGAGATATGTAAACAATTAAATGTTCACACATACAATGAGTATTGTAACATGTAATAAGTAATGCAAACACGACTAATAATATAACTTTATAACGTCATCGGATATATTAAACAACTGTATGTTACCTGAGATTATAACATACATAAACAATATTTGATGAATAAATAATAATCTATAGCAAACCAATAATCTAGACTTAATCAATCAGTAATCTATATTTAGCCACCCAATAATTTACATTTAGCCAACCAATTATCTATATCTAACCAACCAGTACTTTAGACTTAGTCAACCAATAATTTATATTTAATCACCCAATAATTTACATTTAGCCAACCAATAATCTATATCTAGCCAACCAGTAATCTAGACTTAGGCAACCAATAATTTACATTTAACCACCCAATAATTTACATTTGGCCAACCAATAATCTACATCTAGCCAACCAAAAATCTAGACATCCAATGACCTATATTTAGTCAACCAATAATATACATGTTGCGAACCAACAATCTGTTTTTAGCCATCCAATATTTAGCTATCTAATAATCTATATATAGCCAATAAATAATCTATATTAATACAAACAATAATCTATATTTAGACAACCTATAATCTACACTTAGCCAACCGATAATGTATATTTAGTCATTAGGTATTTAATTAATCTGATATAGAATTAATTAATATAATCTTTATGGAGTACGGGTATTATGTACCGGTGTGATAATCAATTATATATAATGTATATTTGTAAATAAAGTTAATATAAATCAATATTAATATAAATATATTAAGGTTAGCATATATATATATATATATATATATATATATATATATATATATATATATATATATAAATATATATATATATATATATATTAAATACTATTAGGTTTTTATATCTACTTAGAATATTATAATACTAAGTTATTATGAAAATATACAATACATGATGACATTATTATAAAGAGATTTTTAAAAAATACTTAATTATCGGAAAAGTGACTAATATATTTTTCTTTATAAATTATATAGAGAAATATATTCTATTATCTATAATTAAAAAGAATTGAAACTAATTAATTACAAAATTAGTCCAATGTAAAATTGCTTTGATGTTAATATAGTAGAAATTCCCCAGCATGTTCAACGACAGAATTCTAAAAATGCTCTCCTCTCATTATCTTCATAAATAGTATTAAATATTAAATAAATATTTATATTAAGTTTCATTTGTAGACTAATTGTATGTGTCAATATTTCTATTTAATTGTTAGTTATGTTCAGTATTTATATAATTCACAAATATATATTTTATTTAATATATTCACATATATCCATCCTCACTAACTATATTCAAAACTATCCATACTATCTAAGACCTGAGAAAGAAGAGTCACTCTACAGCTCAATAGTTACTTACAAAAGTATCATACAAGATCAATACCAAAGTGTATTCACTAAATATGAAATTACAGAGATATCCATTATCCACATCCTGGATACAGTTCATCATTCTGCTGTATAAATATATGGATCAATAATTGTTATTCTTGAGCTTTCAAAATGTGATAATCTCAACTATAGAATCTTCAAATCTAGACTATCTTACATATGCATTTCTGGCACAGTTCTTGAATAGTATATCTCGAGATACGAGATCTTTGACCGCTATTAATAAGTAAAATTATAATCCAACATTTCAATCCTACGTAAAACCACCCATTGATTCCCTCAGAGTTCTGTATTTGGTGCACTCCTATTTAATATATATATATATATATATATATATATATATATATATATATATATATAAATATAATTCCCATTTAAAATTATTTTTAAAATATCTAACATATATTTCTATTTATAATTCACTTTAAACTGATTACCGAGATAACAACATCTCTAAATAATTGATTGCATATCTGATATACGAAACTAGTATCAAAATATGTTATCTCAACTACTTCAAAACTAAGTAATGCATACCTGACCTTCCCCAACACATATAACCCAACTAAAATTATAATAAACAACTCCTCCATGCAATATTCGGAAACATTAGAAACCATTGTATTATAATTGATCTAAAACTGAAATTATTTTCAATCTTCATTTCGAATTCATAACGCAAACAACTAGACATGTACTGTACACTTTACACAAAATAGGACCATTTATTAACTTCCCCACCGTCATACTACTTTCAATTTCTCTAATTCTACCTCGCTTTGACTACTGCAACACTTCCTTATATGCATCACCACACTATGCCACTATCTCCAAGCTCCACCATATTCAATACTCTACAATTAGATTTATATATGGTATATCCAAATACTTCAGAAAACATATATATCCCTAAACATAATCCTTCATTGACTACAACTCAAGAAAATATTTTATACTAAATATATCTAACAATCTATACCGTCATACATCATAATAAACTAGATTGCCTTGCTTCTCTTCCAATCCTAATAAAAACTACTCACATTCGAATACCAATAAATCAATTTAATTACAAACCTAAGTCATACTACACTTAACATCAGCAAAACATAAATTAATATTCGTGAACAACCAACTAACAAATTATAGTTGGTATCAAATATAGATATTATAAAATGCACTACCTCCCTGAAATTCAAGCTAAAAACCCTCCTATTTTACAGATCCACAACACTTAAATATACTTAAATATACATGCGCGACGTGAAACTTAATAATGAAGTTGGATAATACCTAAACCATTATATAACAGGTAATACATAATAAACAATAAAGTACGAATAATTAATATGGTATTTAACGATATATATATATATATATATATATACATATATATATATATATAGTATAATGTATATATATATATATATATATATATATATATATATATATATATATATATATATGTGTACAATACCACCCAATAGTAGATATATTATATATAAATAAATACATCTAAAGCTATACTGTTAACTCATATATTACTATGTATTCAAACATATATTGTGTATAGCAATATTTGTACTGTATGCAGTATATTTCTACATCTTGTAAATCGATCATATATTCTCATACTTACTGTGTTTATTTATTTCAATTTATAAATATGAACATAAATATTAATATTATGTATAATATATTTACTATTTATATATATATATGTATATGTATATGAGTGTGAGAGTGTATGTTGGTTATATATGTGGGCGTGTATGTGTGTATATATGTGTGTGCATGTGTATGTGGTTGTATATTGGTAATACTAATTTATTATATACGCCAAGAACCCAAGAACTATAAATAAATTCGATATTTGCACTTTCAAATGTACTTACCTCCTATAGTTATAGGAGTTATACATATATATAATATATATATATATATATATATATATATATATGTGTTTGTGTGTGTGTGTGTGTGTGTGTGTGTGTGTGTGTGTGTGTGTGTGTGTGTGTGTGTGTGTGTTCGTGGGTATATATATATATATACTTGTACTCATGAATATCTATGTATTTTATATTATTATAATGTATATCTTTTCTTTCCTATTTTATCACATGATTCAAAATTCCAGAATATATTGAGAGACATCTAACGGAAGGTGTGGCAACTGCATTTATATCCTAGTTTTATTAAATATTTCATAGTTATTTTCATTATATTTTGTATTAATATTTATTTTAATAAACGTAAGTATCATTAGATAGATATATTGATGTTTAATTTATCATATCGTTTATTATAACTATATAAATGTAGCTTTAGTATTAAAAATAAGGCAATCTATTTATATTTACATTTCACTGTTTGAACTCTCTCATTAACTTTTGCAAATTTTAATGTTTTAAATGATAATTTTAATATAGTAATATTATTAAAATATAGTAATCGATCTAGTTATCACTCAATCCGCGTATCTTTAATTATTGTTAATTTGCATAACTTTATTAATTATTAAAACATCCTGCTTTCTAAATCTGTCAAATTTATTTCCGGAAGTTTACAATACGATATTTTCATTATTGCCTACACATAAATAATTAGTATTATTCCATCTTATCGTTACACAGAAATATGGCAGCAATCCGCAAGAAGCTAGTCATAGTAGGCGATGGAGCTTGCGGTAAAACTTGCCTGTTGATTGTATTCTCCAAAGATCAGTTCCCTGAAGTTTACGTACCGACTGTATTCGAAAACTATGTAGCTGATATAGAAGTTGACAGCCGACAAGTTAGTCATTTCTTTTATAAATATTATATATTTTATTTACTACCAAAATAATATCTTACATTTTATATTATTATGTTATGAATCATAATTGTGATAAATTTATATAAGTTATAAGTGGATTATTTATTATATTGTTATTTATTATATTACATTTTAAAGTTCATAAATTAATTAAAAATACTAATGTATTTAATATTAATAATATTTTCAATAATTAACATACATTTCAAATGTATATTATATTTGTTAATGTAAGTATAATGCGCTTATATATGCATATATATATACATAATATATTGTTATAAAAAATAAATCATTTTATTATACTATAAATGGTATCAGTATACATTGATGAATACAATCCTTATGCTATGACTACAATTAATGTTGTTTTATTATTACTTTCTCTTTTTACATAAGAGGGTTTGTGAATTTTTATCGAAGTATAAGCAACACTAGCTATTTTACCTGTAATTCACTGCAAAAGAGCTGCACAATTTTTACAATTCAACTATGGTGAGTTCAATATGTTTTATGCATGGTTGAATTTATACCATATTCATTACTAATAAGGCATGCTCTTCAAAATTATACACACCGTATCTATATTAATAGCTTGCTTACATATTCTTATTTATAATTTTATTGGATACACAATGCATGCTTTTTCTGTATACCATATCTGCATTCCTCTTTTGTCTACCATATCTAAATTCCTTTTTGACTACTCATCGACTGGTCCGCTATCAATAATTAACACTCGATGTGCCAAAAATTATACCAGCCTACTAACACAATATCAATCGGACATGACCATCTTTAACGTTTGCATTCTTACTAGGTAGAGTTAGCCCTGTGGGATACCGCGGGGCAGGAAGACTACGACAGACTGCGACCTCTCTCCTACCCGGATACTGACGTCATATTGATGTGTTTCTCTATTGATTCTCCAGACAGTTTGGAGAATATTCCAGAGAAATGGACTCCGGAAGTCAGACACTTCTGTCCAAATGTACCGATTATATTAGTCGGAAACAAAAAGGTTTTTTGAGTAGTATATGAACTTATATAACTATCAAAATATACTGAATATATTGCCTAGAAATAAATAGCTAGAAATATATTGAATATGTGTATGTTTACATTCATTATTAATGAATTTTGGAACATAATGTACCAAATATTTGAATGTTTGATGAAGAGGAGAGGGGTAGAGATGGTATATATGAAAATAAACATGTGTATTTATATGTATTCTCTGTATGATCCAAACCCACTATCTGAACTATAATCTTATAAAACTTGTACTAGTTCTCTTTATGAGTCATGATTTTAACCAACTATAAAAGATATGACTCACATGCTCACAAACGTTTTGGCTCTTATTCTCTGTCTGATTAAATTACTAGTAATGTACTGTACTATTTCCTTGTTAAATTAGCTTTCATTAGGGGAACATTGAACATGATATATATGCCTGTTGGTAGTAAAATTGTGTGGCTGGATATTTAATAAATATCTATATTTCAATTATACATTATTTAGTTCTATTCAATAGTTGTATTTCCTTACTAACTTAATATGTAATCATAAATTAATTATAAAACAACATTAATAATCATTACAAATTAAATTTAAGGATCACGCAATTATATTTCATTGTTTCTTTAATTAAACGCATAGTTTGTAATAGTGAACAATTGTAATAAATAGTATACTTAATTTTTCTAGGGTGAAATACTTGTACCTTTTTAACAGTATCAAATATAACTAAAACAATTAAATTCTATATTTAGTATGATCTTTGCACTTAATATGGACTTTATATTAGTATGAATTTTTAACAGAAAAATGGTGGGGAAATCCATTATCTATATTTATATATCATTTATGATCATTCGGTTTTGAATATCGATGAATGCTACTATTTGGTACATGCTATTATTTTATTTAAATTACAATATTACAATAAATTACGATCTGTTTGTTACTATAACTACATATAGATATTTATTTGACTTTAATAATACAAATAATTATAATAAATAATGTTTATACAGTGTGTAATATATCAATATAGTTATAGAATGTAATATTGAATTAGAATATGTAAAATATATGAATTTGTAATTTAATTTTTAATTGTAATTTTTAATCTTTCTTGTCATCATTTTAAAATTTATATTATGTTATTGATATATAACATTGATGTTTGATTATTAATTTTATAATATTGCATATCTATCTCTATCATTTTATCTAATTAAGTTAGGATGAATTTATAATTTTCATATTTATTTTTAAATTTTAACCTTTAAATTATTAAACATAATTATTTATTTATTATATTTTATAATGCAAACAATAGTAATTGGAAGAATTTTATTTTATAACGTATTTAAATAAAACGAACTTATATATTTTTCTTTTGGTTTCGCTGTCAAAAATATTAAATTAATTATGTTTAAGAATAGTTTAACTTATTTAATATTTTCTGTAGAACTAAATGAAATAATATTAATGTTTACCAGATGTGTATTTTATATCAATTATTTATGTATATAATATATAAATTTGATATATCCGAAATATAAATAATTCAAATGAATTTATCTATTTGTAATGATTTTTTTCTTGTTCATTATTTTTATTAATAATGCTAATATAATATTAAATATTAATTATGATATAAATACCAATATTTTGTACATTATGTTCATCTGTTATATCATTAAAATGCATTAGAATAAAGTATTTGCTAATGTACACTATCATCACAGCAGGATAATGTGTTTATATAGTCGGATGCTATGTATATTCTGTTTCCTTTTTATATTTCTCTTAGAAAGAATGTATATGGAGTATATTTCAATATCATTATCAGTCTATTATCTTATCTATTATACTATTTCTAACCATATGCCATTTATATATACTCTACTTTTTTCAATTCAAATACTATTTAATTATTTTCATTATCTATTTGTTAACTATAGATGTATGTATTATATAACTATAGCTGTATGTATTATATAACTATAGCTATATGTATTATATAACTATAGCTGTATGTATTATATAACTATAGCTGTATGTATTATATAACTATAGCTGTATGTATTATATAACTATAGCTGTATGTATTATATAACTATAGCTGTATGTATTATATAACTATATCTGTATGTATTATATAAGGATCTACTAATACTAGCACTAGATGTTTTATTGTTGTTTAATTAATTCCTGAATAGACTCCCACATGTTTTTGTTCTTATAAGTATTTATATGACATGGAGAGTAATTTTGTAGTACTTGCATTGATAGTATTTATTTAACTCTCTTTTAATTTCAGGATTTACGTCAAGATCAAAACACTATAAATGAATTAAGGAAAATGAAACAAGAACCTGTGAAAACTGAAGATGGTCGATCTATGAAAGATAGAATTAATGCTACCGGTTATTTAGAATGTTCTGCGAAGACAAAGGATGGAGTCAGGGAAGTATTTGAATGTGCAACTAGAGCTGCTTTGCTGTCAAGAAAAAGAAGTGGCAAGAAATGTTTATTATTGTAAATATTAATGTTTAGATTTGTGTATGATTGTCACTTACATATATTTGTTTATGTATTGCGGGCACTTAGAGTTAGTTTAGATATGGCTGAAACAACTATTAGCAAATATATTATACTATATAATACTATATATGCTCTACCTATATCTAGACATCACATTCATACATGAAATTGTTGTTTGCTACTTTTCTATGTACATTGTTTTTTGTTTTTTTTTGTAATGAAACACAATAGGGTAACCTAAATAAGGTATCTCCTCACTTATACAGAAGTACTGATACAAACAATGTAGCAACAATAAACTTTAAAATTGTTTAGTATCAATTCATTGATGTTTTATAGTTATATTGATACTTAATTATACTTTATTTCTATTGGTAAATGTCTATACATGTGCTGAGATATATATTTATATTTTAGGTATGTAAATATATATATTTCATGTTTTATTATTGTATTATACAAATTATACTGCCTTTTAATAAATATCCCTAACTTCCAAATTGCCTTATTCTATTTGTAATATTTACAAGTTTCATTGTTTATATTTTCATGCTGATTTTTAAAAAATATTTGTATTAAGAAATGATAATAAATCTAGTTTATGTTAATTATAATATATTTCATTTAAAATATTACACTAATATTTATATTATTAATTCATAACAAACAAATATCTTAATTTGTGTAAATAATAATCATTATTATTTCTAGTATGACTTGTATAATTATGTATACCTGGTAATTTTGTGTATATTTTTTAATTTCTTCCACTAGTAAATGTAATATCATATTTACTTAAACTACTTACTTTTAAAACTTTTTATATGAATACGATTTACTAGAAATATTAATATATAAAATTGAAAAGTAATAAAAAAGTTTTTTCTAATACATATACTTTTATAATACTCTTATTTTCTATGTCCTAAGACTACTTTACGCGAAATCTAATCGATGCAGAATCATAAATCGATACCTAAAATCTTTTGATTGTCACAATAGCTAGTTTGCTGCCCCTAAATTGTAGGGCCTACGTTTACCCAAAGTTATTTTCGAGGAGTATTATGGAATTCATGCCAACATGATATTAAGTAAATTGTTTCAATATCCATAAAATCTTTATAAATAATTTTAAATTGTAAGGTCCAGATAAACATCCTTTTATTTATTTCCTTTAAATATTCTTTAAAAAATTACATAATAACTAATTTATACTGCGAAAAAGTGAATACATTTTATAGAGTATTTCTGTAAAATTCTTAAACCTACTCAATTGGTGGATTTAGATAAGATGTAGAATAAGGAATTCTCATCTACAAGTAAATACGATTTTATACTAGTTATGGAAAATACTATGGCAGAAATTATAATTTATACATTAATAATTTATAATTTTTACATTAATAATTTATATTAATTTTGTAATAATTCAATGGAACTTATCACTAAATTTTATGTTTATTTATAATTTATTTACAACATTTTGAAGATTATTATATTTATTATTTATATTTTTAAAATTTAAATTAACAATGTTTTATTAATATTAGTTATATTTTACAAATATTTACTTTAAGGACTACTACACTCGTGGATATTTATAATATTTCATTCAAAAAAAAATGTTCATTATCAGAACTCATTTGAAGGAGTTTCTTATAACTTTATAATATGAAATTTTCAAAATTTGTTTAATTATATACTTTTAATCAACTTTAACCATCCAATGATTATAAACTATATTTACTTCTATTACAAATTTGATATTTATTCTATAATATAACAATTATGAATATTTTCCAATTTAAATTTGATCTATTGGGATTATTAAATATACACACATTTTAAAATAAGACATTAAAAGTTACACATATTTTGAATTCATAAAGTCGTATATCGAAGGCGTTATTGCAATCCTTATTTATTATATGTAGTAATACTGTCAAATTAGCTGATTATAATTGAAAGTATATAATTTATAATTTTAAAAAATTTAAAATTAGTGAATATATTATTTCTACTTTGAATTCAGTGGACATGTTTGATTTTTATATTAGATCCTGGTTAGTTCCTGATTATTCTGATTAAAATAATATATTTCAGAGGGTTAACATTTGTTCTATATTAATGTTATTTTAGTATTTTGTTATAATGTTTATAATTCTATGAAAAAATACATTTATAAGATTAAAATATATGAACAAATTAATAAATAATAATAACGTTTACATTCTTACTAGGTAGAGTTAGCCCTGTGGGATACCGCGGGGCAGGAAGACTACGACAGACTGCGACCTCTCTCCTACCCGGATACCGACGTCATATTGATGTGTTTCTCTATTGATTCTCCCGACAGTTTGGAGAATATTCCAGAGAAATGGACTCCGGAAGTCAGACACTTCTGTCCAAATGTACCGATTATATTAGTCGGAAACAAGAAGGTTTTCCGAGTAGTATATGAACTTATATAACTATCAAAATATACTGAATATATTATTTGGAAACAAAAATGGTCATCCGGTACTAAATAAATTATTTTAATATTTTATTTAAGAGGTTAAATATTTATTTATAAGAGCAATATATAATACCAACAATATAAATATATAACTATTTTCTATACAAATTAGTTATTGGTTTATTGGTGTATTATATATTATTTAAATATGAAAATTACTATCTATATTGTGTAAAATATCTACATGTTTTTTATAATTCATATTTAGGATTTGAGATTTGATGACAACACAAAAAGAGAATTGATGAAAATGAAACAGGAACCGGTGAGACCTGAGGAAGGTCGTTCTATGTGCGACAAGATTGGTGCGTACGCCTATCTAGAGTGTTCGGCGAAGAGCAAAGACGGAGTACGAGAGGTGTTTGAAACTGCTACTCGTGCAGCTTTACAAACTAAGAAGAGGAAGAAGGGAGGGTGTCTACTTTTGTAGATTTTCTTATTTATAGGCTGCACTGCCATTTACTGTGTGTCAATAATTCTTCTGTACCCTAGTCTAGTTAATTTGTGCATACCTACCTACCTACAAACTTGTTTTATATATCTATATATATATATATATAGCCATTTACTTTATATAAGACTTACTAATTAATTGACTAATGCATTATTTATGTGGTTTTATATATATATGAATATGGATATACTTATATATTAAATGCAGAAATTAATAAGTATTTATATTTTATATCTAATATATATGACAATATTGAATAAAAAATTAAATTATTTATTGTCATAATTATTTTTAGAATTTCTTGAATATGTTATATTATTATATAAGTGTTTTAATAAGTAAAGTTGTAAGTAGTTATATATTAGCTAATATCAAGAATAAGAAGTTGATAATTTAATTTTCTCAGATCTTTTCTGTTGTTTTCTAAAACAATTAATATATTTATAATTAATTAAAAATAATTTTTCAATTTTTATTTAAGATTGAACCAAGAAAACTGATATTATAATTTGTACAATAAATAAGTCATTGTGATTAGGTAGAATAGAAAACTGTAGTGACGAGCATTTAAAAGTATGACTTTATTGTATTGTGCTTTAAATTAGTAAAATAATAACTTTATATTTTTAGTATGACTAATTACAATACTATTACAATTCTAGAGTATAATTGGTGTCTGTATTTTATTTACAAGCTTGTAATACAAATAGTTCTATTTATATTTCTCTTAAAATCATTATAATTTTTGATACTGCTAATTATATAACAAAATAATGGATAATAATATATGTAATTAATAACATTTTATTAGAAATAAATCCTATTCATGAATTGAAACGATAGGAATATTACAGCCATAAGATACAGTAATAAAATAGATAACGTAAGTTTCAACAGTTCATAGGGAGGTTGAATTTGAAATTCACTTTTATGCCCATAAGAAACTGTAAAATTGGTATAAATTACAAATATTCCTATATTTAATATGAAAATGATTATCGAAGGTAAGATGCAGTTCCTATAGTACTAGCCTGGTTAGAGTAAGATCTGGCATCCCAGGTTCACTTCCCTTTTTATAACCTAATAAAGGAAGATTTTAGAATATAATAGATAAACAAATAATTGAGTATTTAAAAACAGAATTGTGGAATTTAAAGAAAACAAAATTTGTTATCACAATAAATTTGAAATTGAATATTAGTTTGATAATTATATTTTTATTGTTGATGTTTATTGATTCGTATGTAAATTGATATAATTCAAAAATATATATATATATTCAAAAATCGCATGCTTTTAAACTGAAGTAATAATTTGATATAAATATATACTCTGTATATAACTAGATTTTCTATATATGCAATTTATTTTGTAAATGATATAAATAACAGTTCTAATTAAAATAAAGTTATATTATAATACAATTATAAATTAATTAATGATATTTATATTACAAATACATATATTATATGTATTTATTATTAGATTATACATAAATTTTATATTAAATAATATAATAGATTATATATTAAATTATTAATTAGATTACACATTAGATATTATATTAAATAAATTTATAGTATTTTTTATAAAATGACTCCTTGAAGTATTTTAGATTTATCTAGAATGTCAAGTAATGTCATCCGATCTATATTATTTAAGGTATAATATAGGTATAATATATTACGCTAATGCACAATGTAACATAATACATGCAAATTTAATTATTTAGTAATTTCTATACAATATTTCTATATATTCTTCATAATAGAGGAGATTTATTTCCAAATTGTTTATAGATATAAACCGATACAATCTTTGGGAAAATAAATCGCAACTTGGCCAAAGTAGATTTCTCAAGTACAAACGAATTTTATTGTAAAAGATGATATTATAAATACCTATAATTGCCTATAATTAACACAACACCAAAGAATAGAAAATTCTATTTGAAAAGGTTGCTTTCGTAAACGAATATGTTAGCAACTGATGAAGATTTAAACTGTAAAATAGTTGTTAAGATATTTGTATATATTAATAGATGTATTATAACTGGAAAACAGTTATTTAACATTTATAAAGATATTATTATACAAAATTACAATTATTATCGAGTATAATTAGTTGCTAAAAATTGTATAGAAGATGTACTCTAATTATGCAGTAATTAATTAATTAGAATTTTATTAAATATAGTTAATAAAATATCATAATTGATCATTTCGTTTTAATACATCGTTTTACCATTTTTTTTACCACACTATATTCTAGAATCAAAGGACATAACCAATAAGTTATACAAACAAATAATTTATAATCATAAGATACATAGTTTGGGGTAAGATACATAGTTTGCTATCTTTGAAATGACAAACAAAATTGCACCAGTATTATCTAAAATAGATACCCGCTTTTCACCTTTGAAAATGATGCAATTCTATTAATAAATGTATCGGGAAAGATAACTGTTGAACATTATTGAACAACAGATACTGTACCTTATGAACCAAATGAAAACACCACAACAATTCCTAGTCATTGTTTAAACGTGTGAATTTCTGATGAAAACTAAACCTAAATCAGAGCTAAATATGGAATAAGTCTATATGGCATATTTCAACTTGACATAACCTATATAATATGACATATAACGCAACATATGCTATAGGAAATAGTGTCATATAAACTATTCATTATGTGATCTACATATATTGATTTAATTATATTAAGTATTCATTATTGATGAATAAAGACAATGCAAGATGAAGTTATAACTCTACATCGTACCACTCGATGTTCACATTGATCTCTAGCTGATCATTGGACATACATGTTAATATTAATTAACATTGATTCACCAGTCTACAATATAAAATAAACCCTATCAACTATAAATAATAATTAAATTTAATTTAGCTTCAATAGTATTAAATTATTAATTATTATTTGTTAATATTATTTTTTATAAATGCATGTTAAAATTTAATAATATTACAAACCTAAATATAAAACAGTGGGGATGAAGGCAACATGAAATAAGGTTTTAGTTAAACCAACAACTGAATTTACTCTAGCTTTCATAGCCTGGCTCATTTGGACCATTTTGAAATACGAATTGTGAGAAGTTAAATAATAATTAAAAAAATAAAGTTTCAAGTTCAACCTAGCGAATTAATAAAAATAATAATATTATTAAAATGCATGCTGAGAAAGAGACTTCTAAAACATTGGATTTACAAAATGATTCAGTAATCATAAGACAAACTGGATCTAGTATTGTTTCAGTAAATCCTATATTTTCATATGATTCGAAGTAAGATAATAGAGAGTAATCATACGATTAAATAATATATATGTAAATTTAAAATGGACGATAATAAATTAATATATTAGAATATTTAAATTTTATATTATTTATATTGTGAATAGTAAAAAATTGACATTAGCAATATAAGGCTTTTTATTTTTTTGTGTTATCTAATATAATATATTATTAAATAAATAATATTTAAATATTATAAAATGTATAATTGTAATATATTTATTATATACCTTTATTTTGGATTATATTACAGATATAGTTGGAATTTGATTGTTGGCATATGAATATGATGATGTTTATTAATGCCAAAAACTATTTATAATATTAATTTAAAGTTAACACATGCGATATAACTATCGATCACTCACTAATCTATTTGTAGTTTAGAGGCAAATGCAAAGATGTATTTGATAATAATATCTTCTGCTTCACAGATATTTAATAACCGTTAGTGGTTCGACGATTAAACTAATCAGCGTTAATACCGGAGAATGTGTTCAAGAACTCCGTGCACACAAACATAATGTCACCTCTATCAAGATTAACTCCACAAATCAATTCCAGGTAGCTAATAGAGGTAGCTAAATAGAGCTGTCGTTGATGATGTTTACGTATATGTTATATAGTTATATGTAAATACTTTTAATATCTTGTTATCTATTTTTTTCAAATCATATACTTGCATATAATATCCTTCAACCACAGTTGTATTCGGCTTCGCAAGATAAAACCATTATTAAATGGGATTATATGGATCAATTTCCCCTGAAGATCTATAAAGTAAAATTGCAAATTCTAGGTCTTTATACAATCCCTAAAGAAAGTGATAAACTCATTTTGCTCGTGGCGAAGAAACAAGGTTTTAAACAACACAATTATACATCATTTTACTAAATATTATTAGCTAGCGTTATAATGACATATTATAATAAGATGTATGCAATGAATAAAATATAATCTATATACTAATTTGTAATAAACTAAATTTTGAATCTTAATAAATATTATTAAGTATTTATTATTTTCATTCTCATACATTTTATATTGTCAATTCTCGTCATTAAGTGTTTATTCATTATCAGGGAATGTTTTATTGAAATATAATTTAAAGTCTTGCATAAAAACTGAAATTCTAACGCAGTGTGGAAAAACTGAGAATTCTGTAGCGATAGGATTAGATGTTAGATACAAATTATACAAAATACTAAAGGCATCGAATATATAGTTAAATAAATTGTAGTTACTAATTAATTATAAAATTAATTTATTGAATTGCTTTGTAAATTTAACAAGGAATTTATTTTCATCCAATACTTAAACATAAATATAATCTATTATTTTACAGGGATTGTTTTATGTTTCAGTTTTTCTAAAGTCAATTTCATTTTACAACGCCATATCAAGAAAGTCAAACACGTTAGAATGGGTTTTTAATATCCCATACCGTAATGGACTTTTTTTAGCCAATAATTAGCCTTAACATACAATAACTCTCGCTCGCTATAGATTTTCGTTTAAAGAAGACAAATATGCCTCCGATTTAACTTGCGTATCGTCGCACCCTACGGAATTATGTGTTGCAACTGGTTCTAAGAATGGAATGATCCATATTTGGTTGGTCTTTTTATCTTTAAACATTTCGTAGCTATATAATCGGACATTATTTCCTTCTTATTAATTCCGCAATATTCTTTAATACGTCTGAATGTGTCGCTGAATTTAATGGTTAAATACACTCGACGCAGGCACGATTTCCTCTCTAACTCGCAACCCAAGAAATCATTGCGTCATTGGCACAGTTTGTCCGTCGGAGACATTTGTTTTAGTCCGGAAGGTTGGCAACAATGCCCTTTTATTGCTAATTCATTACTGTCCTATACTTAAGCAATGCCCCATTAACTCTAAACAAATGATCTAACTTACGTTACATTAGCTTAAGCTTTTGCTATTTTTGACAACCGATGATACTAATCTCGCATTTACGATTAAAGTAATAATTTCATATACAACGAGGCAGCCTTTCCTCAATTCTTCCCAAATACCACTCCCTACCTTATTAGGTTCTGCGTTGTTCTCCGGGGGTATGGAATGTGTGTTAGTGAAATGGAGTTTGGTAGCCGGCAATGAAAGTAAGGATTTCTTGCCTCGACTTGCTGCCCCGATTGTACACGTCAATTGCAGCCCCGATGCATCTCTCTACGTCACATGCCACACGGATAACTGTAAGTGAGTGTAGTTAGTGAGTGTAGCTAGTGAGTGTAGCTAGTGAGTGTAGCTAGTGAGTGTAACTAGTGAGTGTAGCTAGTGAGTGTAGCTAGTGAGTGTAGCTAGTGAGTGTAGCTAGTGAGTGTAGCTAGTGAGTGTAGCTAGTGAGTGTAGCTATCGAGTGTAGCTATTGAGTGTAGCTATTGAGTGTAGCTAGTGAGTGTAGCTAGTGAGTGTAGCTAGTGAGTGTAGCTAACGAGTGTAGCTAGTGAGTGTAGCTAGTGAGTGTAGCTAGTGAGTGTAGCTAGTGAGTGTAGCTATCGAGTGTAGCTATTGAGTGTAGCTAGTGAGTGTAGCTAGTGAGATTGCTAGTGAGTGTAGCTAGTGAATGTAGCTAGTGAGTGTAACTAGTGAGTGTAGCTAGTGAGTGTAGCTAGCGAGTGTAGCTAGTGAGTGTAGCTAGTGAGTGTAGCTAGCGAGTGTAGCTAGTGAGTGTTGCTAGTGAGTGTAGCTAGTGAGTGTAGCTAGTGAGTGTTGCTAGTGAGTGTAGCTAGTGAGTGTAGCTAGTGAGTGTAGCTAGTGAGTGTAGCTAGTGAGTGTAGCTAGTGAGTGTAGCTAGTGAGTGTAGCTAGCGAGTGTAGCTAGTGAGTGTTGCTAGTGAGTGTAGCTAGAGAGTGTAGCTAGTGAGTGTAGCTAGTGAATGTAGCTAGTGAGTGTTGCTAGTGAGTGTAGCTAGTGAGTGTAGCTAGTGAGTGTAGCTAGTG
Source organism: Osedax frankpressi (assembly GCA_964035775.1). Taxonomy (NCBI): domain Eukaryota; kingdom Metazoa; phylum Annelida; class Polychaeta; order Sabellida; family Siboglinidae; genus Osedax; species Osedax frankpressi. The sequence goes on from OZ038313.1 coordinate 42,740,793, forward strand.
AGTGTAGCTAGCGAGTGTAGCTAGCGAGTGTAGCTAGCGAGTGTAGCTAGTGAGTGTAGCTAGTGAGTGTAGCTAGTGAATGTTGCTAGTGAGTGTAGCTAGTGAGTGTAGCTAGTGAATGTAGCTAGTGAGTGTAGCTAGTGAGTGTAGCTAGTGAGTGTAGCTAGTGAGTGTAGCTAGCGAGTGTAGCTAGTGAGTGTAGCTAGTGAGTGTAGCTAGTGAGTGTAGCTAGTGAGTGTAGCTAGTGAGTGTAGCTAGTGAGTGTAGCTAGTGAGTGTAGTTAGTGAGTGTAGTTAGTGAGTGTAGTTAGTGAGTGTAGCTAGTGAGTGTAGCTAGAGAGTGTAGCTAGTGAGTGTAGCTAGTGAGTGTAGCTAGTGAGTGTAGCTAGTGAGTGTAGCTAGCGAGTGTAGCTAGCGAGTGTAGCTAGTGAGTGTAGCTAGTGAGTGTAGCTAGTGAGTGTAGCTATCGAGTGTAGCTATTGAGTGTAGCTAGTGAGTGTAGCTAGCGAGTGTAGCTAGTGAGTGTAGCTAGTGAGTGTAGCTAGCGAGTGTAGCTAGTGAGTGTAGCTAGTGAGTGTAGCTAGTGAGTGTAGCTAGCGAGTGTAGCTAGCGAGTGTAGCTAGCGATTGTAGCTAGTGAGTGTAGCTAGTGAGTGTAGCTAGTGAGTGTAGTAAGTGAGTGTAGCTAGTGAGTGTAGCTAGTGAGTGTAGTAAGTGAGTGTAGCTAGCGAGTGTAGCTAGTGAGTGTAGCTAGCGAGTGTAGCTAGCGAGTGTAGCTAGCGAGTGTAGCTAGCGAGTGTAGCTAGCGAGTGTAGCTAGCGAGTGTAGCTAGTGAGTGTAGCTAGTGAGTGTAGCTAGTGAGTGTAGCTAGTGAGTGTAGCTAGTGAGTGTAGCTAGTGAGTATAGCTAGCGAGTGTAGCTAGTGAGTGTAGCTAGTGAGTGTAGCTAGTGAGTGTAGCTAGCGATTGTAGCTAGCGAGTGTAGCTAGCGAGTGTAGCTAGCGAGTGTAGCTAGCGAGTGTAGCTAGCGAGTGTAGCTAGTGAGTGTAGCTAGTGAGTGTAGCTAGTGAGTGTAGCTAGTGAGTGTAGCTAGTGAGTGTAGCTAGCGAGTGTAGCTAGCGAGTGTAGTAAGTGAGTGTAGCTAGTGAGTGTAGCTAGTGAGTGTAGCTAGCGAGTGTAGCTAGCGAGTGTAGCTAGCGAGTGTAGCTAGCGAGTGTAGCTAGCGAGTGTAGCTAGCGAGTGTAGCTAGTGAGTGTAGCTAGCGAGTGTAGCTAGCGAGTGTAGCTAGCGAGTGTAGCTAGCGAGTGTAGCTAGTGAGTGTAGCTAGTGAGTGTAGCTAGTGAATGTTGCTAGTGAGTGTAGCTAGTGAGTGTAGCTAGTGAATGTAGCTAGTGAGTGTAGCTAGTGAGTGTAGCTAGTGAGTGTAGCTAGTGAGTGTAGCTAGCGAGTGTAGCTAGTGAGTGTAGCTAGTGAGTGTAGCTAGTGAGTGTAGCTAGTGAGTGTATCTAGTGAGTGTAGCTAGCGAGTGTAGCTAGCGAGTGTAGCTAGCGATTGTAGCTAGCGAGTGTAGCTAGTGAGTGTAGCTAGTGAGTGTAGCTAGTGAGTGTAGCTAGTGAGTGTAGCTAGTGAGTGTAGCTAGTGAGTGTAGCTAGTGAGTGTAGCTAGTGAGTGTAGCTAGTGAGTGTAGCTAGCGATTGTAGCTAGCGAGTGTAGCTAGCGAGTGTAGCTAGCGAGTGTAGCTAGCGAGTGTAGCTAGTGAGTGTAGCTAGTGAGTGTAGCTATTGAGTGTAGCTAGTGAGTGTAGCTAGTGAATGTAGCTAGTGAGTGTAGCTAGCGAGTGTAGCTAGCGAGTGTAGCTAGCGAGTGTAGTAAGTGAGTGTAGCTAGTGAGTGTAGCTAGTGAGTGTAGCTAGTGAGTGTAGCTAGCGAGTGTAGCTAGCGAGTGTAGCTAGCGAGTGTAGCTAGCGAGTGTAGCTAGCGAGTGTAGCTAGCGAGTGTAGCTAGCGAGTGTAGCTAGTGAGTGTAGCTAGCGAGTGTAGCTAGCGAGTGTAGCTAGTGAGTGTAGCTAGTGAGTGTAGCTAGTGAGTGTAGCTAGTGAGTGTAGCTAGTGAGTGTAGCTAGTGAGTGTAGCTAGTGAGTGTAGCTAGTGAGTGTAGCTAGCGAGTGTAGCTAGCGAGTGTAGCTAGCGAGTGTAGCTAGTGAGTGTAGCTAGCGAGTGTAGCTAGCGAGTGTAGCTAGTGAGTGTAGCTAGTGAGTGTTCACTTTACTCTTGTCACCCATCTACTACTCCCTTAAATAAGGTATAATAAGGGATAATGCTAACTAGCTAGTGTCAGATTAAGTTATTATAATTCATTTATTAATGAGGTTGAGATATTAATTATACTTTTTTAGAAAAGTTCTTATTTTTCTGATTTTTTTTCTTTATTGATGATCTTTTATTAAATAATGAAATAATCCTTTTTGTTTCTGATACATTAGTACTTTAGTACATCAATACTTTAGTACATTAGTAATTTAGTGTACTAGTTCGTTAGTACATTGGTACTTTAATATATTAGTACTTTAGTACATTATTACTTTAGTACAAATGTAAACTGCAAATAGAATTTGATACTAAATAAACTTTATTTTATATATTCAATCTTCATATTATAATATCTACAAACTACAAACCCAATACCCTACACGTGCCCCACACCATAAACCCCACATCTCAGAGCTACTCACCCTATATCACATATACAATATTCCACCCCATGACTCAAAACAAATCACCACTAACCTACACTACACACTCCATACCACACACCACTAACCTACACTACACACCCACACACCACTAACCTTCACTACACACTCACTCCCTTCAAACCACTAACCACTAACCTACACTACACACTCACTCCCTCCAAACCACTCACCACTAACCTACACTACACACCCACTCACCACTAACCTACACTACACACTCACTCCCTTCAAACCACTCACCACTAACCTACACTACACACTCACTCCCTTCAAACCACTCACCACTAACCTGCACTACACACTCACTCCCTCCAAACCACTCACCACTAACCTACACTACACACCCACTCCCTCCAAACCACTCACCACTAACCTGCACTACACACTCACTCCCTTCAAACCACTCACCACTAACCTACACTACACACTCACTCCCTCCAAACCACTCACCACTAACCTGCACCACACACCACTAACCTACACTACACACTCACTCCCTCCAAACCACTCACCACTAACCTACACTACACACTCACTCCCTCCAAACCACTCACCACTAACCTACACTACACACTCACTCCCTACAAACCACTCACCACTAACCTACACAACACACTTACTCCCTCCAAACCACTCACCCACTCACCACTAACCTGCACCACTCACCACTAACCTACACACTCACTCCCTCCAAACCACTCACCACTAACCTACACTACACCCTCACTCCCTCCAAACCACTCACCACTAACCTGCACTACACACCCACTCACCACTAACCTACACTACACACCCACACACCACTAACCTACACTGCACACCCACTCAGCACTAACCTCCATTACACACTCACTCACCACTAACCTACACTACACACCCACTCACCACTAACCTACACTATACATCCACTCACCACTAACCTACACTACACACCCACTCACCACTAACCTGCACTACACACCCACTCACCACTAACCTACACTACACACCCACTCACCACTAACCTACACTACACACCCACTCACCACTAACCTACACTACACACCCACTCACCACTAACCTACACTACACACCCACTCACCACTAACCTACACTACACACTCACACACCACTAACCTACACTACACACCCACTCACCACTAACCTACACTACACACCCACTCACCACTCACCTACACTACATACTAACTCACCACTAACCTACACTACACACTCACACACCACTAACCTACACTACACACCCACTCACCACTAACCTACACTACACACCCACTCACCACTAACCTACACTACACACCCACTCACCACTAACCTACACTACACACCCACTCACCACTAACCTACACTACACACCCACTCACCACTAACCTACACTACACACTCACACACCACTAACCTACACTACACACCCACTCACCACTAACCTACACTACACACCCACTCACCACTAACCTACACTACACACCCACTCACCACTAACCTACACTACACACCCACTCACCACTAACCTACACTACACACCCACTCACCACTAACCTACACTACACACCCACTCACCACTAACCTACACTACACACCCACTCACCACTAACCTACACTACACACTCACACACCACTAACCTACACTACACACCCACTCACCACTAACCTACACTACACACCCACTCACCACTCACCTACACTACATACTAACTCACCACTATCCTACACTACACACTCACACACCACTAACCTACACTACACACTCACACACCACTAACCTACACTACACACTCACTCACCACTAACCTACACTACACACCCACTCACCACTAACCTACACTACACACCCACTCCCTCCAAACCACACACCACTAACCTACACTACACACTCACACACCACTAACCTACACTGCACACTCACTCCCTCCAAACCACTCACCACTAACCTACACTACACACCCACTCACCACTAACCTACACTACACACCCACTCACCACTAACCTACACTACACACCCACTCACCACTAACCTCCACTACACACTCACTCACCACTAACCTACACTACACACCCACTCACCACTAACCTACACTACACACCCACTCACCACTAACCTACACTGCACACCCACTCACCACTAACCTACACTACACACTCACACACCACTAACCTACACTGCACACTCACTCCCTCCAAACCACTCACCACTAACCTACACTACACACTCACTCCCTCCAAACCACTCACCACTAACCTACACTACACACCCACTCACCACTAACCTACACTACACACTCACTCCCTCCAAACCACTTACCACTAACCTACACTACACACTCACTCCCTCCAAACCACTCACCACTAACCTACACTACACACCCACTCACCACTAACCTACACTACACACTCACTCCCTCCAAACCACTTACCACTAACCTACACTACACACCCACTCCCTCCAAACCACACACCACTAACCTACACTACACACTCACACACCACTAACCTACACTGCACACTCACTCCCTCCAAACCACTCACCACTAACCTACACTACACACCCACTCACCACTAACCTACACTACACACCCACTCACCACTAACCTACACTACACACCCACTCACCACTAACCTCCACTACACACTCACTCACCACTAACCTACACTACACACCCACTCACCACTAACCTACACTACACACCCACTCACCACTAACCTCCACTACACACTCACTCACCACTAACCTACACTACACACCCACTCACCACTAACCTACACTACACACCCACTCACCACTAACCTACACTGCACACCCACTCACCACTAACCTACACTACACACTCACTCACCACTAACCTACACTACACACTCACACACCACTAACCTACACTGCACACTCACTCCCTCCAAACCACTCACCACTAACCTACACTACACACTCACTCCCTCCAAACCACTCACCACTAACCTACACTACACACCCACTCACCACTAACCTACACTACACACTCACTCCCTCCAAACCACTTACCACTAACCTACACTACACACTCACTCCCTCCAAACCACTCACCACTAACCTACACTACACACCCACTCACCACTAACCTACACTACACACTCACTCACCACTAACCTACACTACATACCCACTCACCACTAACCTACACTACACACCCACTCACCACTAACCTACACTACACACTCACACACCACTAACCTACACTACACACTCACTCACCACTAACCTACACTACACACTCACTCACCACTAACCTACACTACATACCCACTCACCACTAACCTACACTACACACCCACTCACCACTAACCTACACTACACACCCACTCACCACTAACCTCCACTACACACTCACTCACCACTAACCTACACTACACACCCACTCACCACTAACCTACACTACACACCCACTCACCACTAACCTCCACTACACACTCACTCACCACTAACCTACACTACACACCCACTCACCACTAACCTACACTACACACCCACTCACCACTAACCTACACTACACACTCACTCACCACTAACCTGCACTACACACTCACTCCCTCCAAACCACTCACCACTAACCTACACTACACACCCACTCACCACTAACCTACACTGCACACCCACTCACCACTAACCTACACTACACACTCACACACCACTAACCTACACTACACACTCACACACCACTAACCTACACTGCACACTCACTCCATCCAAACCACTCACCACTAACCTACACTACACACCCACTCACCACTAACCTACACTACACACTCACTCCCTCCAAACCACTCACCACTAACCTACACTACACACTCACTCCCTCCAAACCACTCACCACTAACCTACACTACACACTCACTCCCTCCAAACCACTCACCACTAACCTACACTACACACTCACTCCCTCCAAACCACTCACCACTAACCTACACTACACACTCACTCCCTCCAAACCACTCTCCACTAACCTACACTACACACCCACTCACCACTAACCTACACTACACACCCACTCACCACTAACCTACACTACACACTCACACACCACTAACCTACACTGCACACTCACTCCCTCCAAACCACTCACCACTAACCTACACTACACACTCACTCCCTCCAAACCACTTACCACTAACCTACACTACACACTCACTCCCTCCAAACCACTCACCACTAACCTACACTACACACTCACTCACCACTAACCTACACTACACACTCACTCACCACTAACCTACACTACATACCCACTCACCACTAACCTACACTACACACCCACTCACCACTAACCTACACTACACACCCACTCACCACTAACCTACACTGCACACCCACTCACCACTAACCTACACTACACACCCACTCACCACTAACCTACACTACACACTCACACACCACTAACCTACACTGCACACTCACTCCCTCCAAACCACTCACCACTAACCTACACTACACACTCACTCCCTCCAAACCACTCACCACTAACCTACACTACACACCCACTCACCACTAACCTACACTACACACCCACTCACCACTAACCTACACTACACACTCACTCCCTCCAAACCACTCACCACTAACCTACACTACACACTCACTCCCTCCAAACCACTCACCACTAACCTACACTACACACCCACTCACCACTAACCTACACTACACACTCACTCACCACTAACCTACACTACACACCCACTCACCACTAACCTACACTACACACCCACTCACCACTAACCTACACTACACACCCACTCACCACTAACCTACACTACACACCACTAACCTACACTACACACTCACACACCACTAACCTACACTACACACCCACTCACCACTAACCTACACTACACACCCACTCACCACTAACCTACACTACACACCCACTCACCACTAACCTACACTACACACTCACACACCACTAACCTACACTACACACTCACTCACCACTAACCTACACTACACACCACTAACCTACACTACACACCCACTCACCACTAACCTACACTACACACCCACTCACCACTAACCTACACTACACACCCACTCACCACTAACCTACACTACACACCCACTCACCACTAACCTACACTACACACCCACTCACCACTAACCTACACTACACACCCACTCACCACTAACCTACACTACACACTCACTCACCACTAACCTACACTACACACCCACTCACCACTAACCTACACTACACACCCACTCACCACTAACCTACACTACACACCCACTCACCACTAACCTACACTACACACCCACTCACCACTAACCTACACTACACACCCACTCACCACTAACCTACACTACACACCCACACACCACTAACCTACACTACACACTCACACACCACTAACCTACACTACACACCCACTCACCACTAACCTACACTACACACCCACTCACCACTAACCTACACTACACACCCACTCACCACTAACCTACACTACACACCCACTCACCACTAACCTACACTACACACTCACACACCACTAACCTACACTACACACCCACTCACCACTAACCTACACTACACACCCACACACCACTAACCTACACTACACACTCACACACCACTAACCTACACTACACACCCACTCACCACTAACCTACACTACACACCCACTCACCACTAACCTACACTACACACCCACTCACCACTAACCTACACTACACACCCACTCACCACTAACCTACACTACACACTCACACACCACTAACCTACACTACACACCCACTCACCACTAACCTACACTACACACCCACTCACCACTAACCTACACTACACACCCACTCACCACTAACCTACACTACACACTCACACACCACTAACATACACTACACACCCACTCACCACTAACCTACACTACACACCACTAACCTACACTACACACCCACTCACCACTAACCTACACTACACACCCACTCACCACTAACCTACACTACACACCCACTCACCACTAACCTACACTACACACCCACTCACCACTAACCTACACTACACACCCACTCACCACTAACCTACACTACACACCCACTCACCACTAACCTACACTATAACACCCACTCACCACTAACCTACACTACACACTCACACACCACTAACCTACACTACACACCCACACACCACTAACCTACACTACACACCCACACACCACTAACCTACACTACACACCCACTCACCACTAACCTACACTACACACCCACTCACCACTAACCTACACTACACACCCACTCACCACTAACCTACACTACATACTAACTCACCACTAACCTACACTACACACTCACACACCACTAACCTACACTACACACCCACTCACCACTAACCTACACTACACACCCACTCACCACTAACCTACACTACATACTAACTCACCACTAACCTACACTACACACTCACACACCACTAACCTACACTACACACCCACTCACCACTAACCTACACTACATACTAACTCACCACTAACCTACACTACACACTCACACACCACTAACCTACACTACACACTCACACACCACTAACATACACTACACACCCACTCACCACTAACCTACACTACACACCCACTCACCACTAACCTACACTACACACCCACTCACCACTAACCTACACTATACATCCACTCACCACTAACCTACACTACACACCCACTCACCACTAACCTACACTACACACTCACTCACCACTAACCTACACTACACACCCACTCACCACTAACCTACACTACACACTCACTCACCACTAACCTACACTACACACTCACTCACCACTAACCTACACTACACACCACTAACCTACACTACACACCCACTCACCACTAACCTACACTACACACTCACTCACCACTAACCTACACTACACACCACTAACCTACACTACACACCCACACACCACTAACCTACACTACACACCCACTCACCACTAACCTACACTACACACCCACTCACCACTAACCTACACTACACACCCACACACCACTAACCTACACTACACACTCACACACCACTAACCTACACTACACACTCACTCACCACTAACCTACACTACACACTCACACACCACTAACCTACACTACACACTCACACACCACTAACCTACACTACACACCCACTCACCACTAACCTACACTACACACCCACTCACCACTAACCTACACTACACACCCACACACCACTAACCTACACTACACACTCACACACCACTAACCTACACTACACACTCACTCACCACTAACCTACAATACACACCCACTCACCACTAACCTACACTACACACCCACACACCACTAACCTACACTACACACCCACTCTCCACTAACCTACACTACACACCCACTCACCACTAACCTACACTACACACCCACTCACCACTAACCTACACTACACACCCACTCACCACTAACCTACACTACATACTAACTCACCACTAACCTACACTATACACCCACTCCCTCCAAACCACTCACCACTAACCTACACTACACACCCACTCACCACTAACCTACACTACACACCCACTCACCACTAACCTACACTACACACCACTAACCTACACTACACACCCACTCACCACTAACCTACACTACACACCCACTCTCCACTAACCTACACTACACACCCACTCACCACTAACCTACACTACACACCCACTCACCACTAACCTACACTACACACCCACTCACCACTAACCTACACTACACACTCACTCACCACTAACCTACACTACACACCCACTCACCACTAACCTACACTACACACCACTAACCTACACTACACACTCACTCACCACTAACCTACACTACACACCCACTCACCACTAACCTACACTACATACTAACTCACCACTAACCTACACTACACACTCACACACCACTAACCTACACTACACACTCACACACCACTAACCTACACTACATACTAACTCACCACTAACCTACACTACACACCCACTCACCACTAACCTACACTACATACTAACTCACCACTAACCTACACTACACACCCACTCTACACTAACCTACACTACACACCCACTCACCACTAACCTACACTACACACCCACTCACCACTAACCTACACTACACACCCACTCACCACTAACCTACACTACACACCACTAACCTACACTACACACCCACTCACCACTAACCTACACTACACACCCACTCTCCACTAACCTACACTACACACCCACTCACCACTAACCTACACTACACACCCACTCACCACTAACCTACACTACACACCCACTCACCACTAACCTACACTACACACTCACTCACCACTAACCTACACTACACACTCACTCACCACTAACCTACATTACACACCCACTCTCCACTAACCTACACTACACACCCACTCACCACTAACCTACACTACACACCCACTCACCACTAACCTACACTACACACCCACTCACCACTAACCTACACTACACACTCACACACCACTAACCTATACTACACACCCACTCACCACTAACCTACACTACACACCCACTCACCACTAACCTACACTACACACTCACTCACCACTAACCTACACTACACACTCACTCCCTCCAAACCACTTACCACTAACCTACACTGCACACTCACTCCCTCCAAACCACTCACCACTAACCTACACTACACACTCACTCCCTCCGAACCACTCACCACTAACCTACACTACACACTCACTCCCTCCAAACCACTCACCACTAACCTACACTACACACTCACTCCCTCCAAACCACTCACCACTAACCTGCACTACACACTCACACACCACTAACCTACACTACACTGTACACCCACTCACCACTAACCTACACTACACACTCACACACCACTAACCTACACTACACACCACTAACCTACACTACACACTCACTCACCACTAACCTACATTGCACACCACTAACCTACACTACACACCACTAACCTACACTACACACTCACTCACCACTAACCTACATTGCACACCACTAACCTACACTACACACCACTAACCTACACTACACACTCACTCACCACTAACCTACATTGCACACCACTAACCTACACTACACACCACTAACCTACACTACACACTCACTCATCACTAACCTACATTGCACACTCACACACCACTAACCTACACTACACACCACTAACCTACACTACACACTCACTCACCACTAACCTACATTGCACACCACTAACCTACACTACACACCCACACACCACTAACCTACACTACACACCCACACACCACTAACCTACACTATACACTCACACACCACTAACCTACACTACACACTCACACACCACTAACCTACACTACACACCACTAACCTACACTACACACTCACTCACCACTAACCTACATTGCACACCACTAACCTACACTACACACCACTAACCTACACTACACACTCACTCACCACTAACCTACATTGCACACCACTAACCTACACTACACACCACTAACCTACACTACACACTCACTCACCACTAACCTACATTGCACACCACTAACCTACACTACACACCACTAACCTACACTACACACTCACTCACCACTAACCTACATTGCACACCACTAACCTACACTACACACCACTAACCTACACTACACACTCACTCACCACTAACCTACATTGCACACCACTAACCTACACTACACACCCACACACCACTAACCTACACTACACACCCACACACCACTAACCTACACTACACACCCACACACCACTAACCTACACTGCACACCCACACACCACTAACCTACACTACACACTCACACACCACTAACCTATACTACACACTCACACACCACTAACCTATACTACACACTCACACACCACTAACCTACACTACACACTCACACACCACTAACCTACACTACACACTCACACACCACTAACCTACACTACACACCACTAACCTACACTACACACTCACTCACCACTAACCTACATTGCACACCACTAACCTACACTACACACCACTAACCTACACTACACACTCACTCACCACTAACCTACATTGCACACCACTAACCTACACTACACACCACTAACCTACACTACACACTCACTCACCACTAACCTACATTGCATACCACTAACCTACACTACACACCACTAACCTACACTACACACTCACTCATCACTAACCTACACTACACACTCACACACCACTAACCTACACTACACACTCACTCATCACTAACCTACATTGCACACTCACACACCACTAACCTACACTACACACCACTAACCTACACTACACACTCACTCACCACTAACCTACATTGCACACCACTAACCTACACTACACACTCACTCACCACTAACCTACACTACACACTCACTCATCACTAACCTACATTGCACACTCACACACCACTAACCTACACTACACACCACTAACCTACACTACACACTCACTCACCACTAACCTACATTGCACACCACTAACCTACACTACATACCCACACACCACTAACCTACACTACACACCCACACACCACTAACCTACACTACACACCCACACACCACTAACCTACACTGCACACCCACACACCACTAACCTACACTACACACTCACTCATCACTAACCTACATTGCACACTCACACACCACCAACCTACACTACACACCACTAACCTACACTACACACTCACTCACCACTAACCTACATTGCACACCACTAACCTACACTACACACTCACTCACCACTAACCTACATTGCACACCACTAACCTACACTACACACCACTAACCTACACTACACACTCACTCACCACTAACCTGCATTGCACACCACTAACCTACACTACACACCCACTCACCACTAACCTACACTACACACCACTAACCTACACTGCACACCCACTCACTACTAACCTACACAACACACTCACACACCACTAACCTATACTACACACCCACTCACCACTCACCTACACTACACACCCACACACCACTAACCTACACTACACACCACTAACCTACACTACACACTCACTCACCACTAACCTACATTGCACACCACTAACCTACACTACACACCACTAACCTACACTACACACCCACACACCACTAACCTACACTACACACCACTAACCTACACTACACACCACTAACCTACACTACACACTCACTCACCACTAACCTACATTGCACACCACTAACCTACACTACACACCCACACACCACTAACCTACACTACACATCACTAACCTACACTACACACCACTAACCTACACAACACACCACTAACCTACACTACACACCCACACACCACTAACCTACACTACACACCACTAACCTACACTACACACCGCTAACCTACACTACACACCACTAACCTACACTACACACCACTAACCTACACTACACACCACTAACCTACACTACACACCACTAACCTACACTACACACCCACTCACCACTAACCTACACTACACACCCACTCACCACTAACCTACACTACACACCACTAACCTACACTACACACCCACTCACCACTAACCTACACTACACACCACTAACCCTCACTACTCACTACATTACCTCCAAATAGCGATACGACTGATCAATAACAACTTTGTGGTTCAGCATCTGCTACAAGGTCTGGTTCGAAGCTTTACTCCGCGAATCCGTGACCTCGGTCGTTCTAAGTTGACCTTTGACCCCCGTACCAGTAGCATGGTGTTGACCGGGACTCCGGGACATCTACAGTTCTACGATTACATTAAAGATAAACATCAATTTAATGTTAGTCGTCTCCTATGTTTTCTCTTTATCAAAGGTGTGGCTGACCTTTGCGGGGTTTACTTGTGATGGAAGTGCAACAAACTAGAGATACCATCAATTATCTTAGATTGATTAAAAACTATAACTAAATGTATATTATTAATATGATATGTATATCTATCTAAGTTTAAAAATAATAAAATCTATTTATTTTACAGGGATTTTGTAATAAAATCTTTACTGTAAAATAAAAATACTTACTAATTAATTATTAATTATAATTATAAATGTTTAATTTATATGTTAATTAATATTAACTTTGGTGTTAATTAACATTAAATTTAATGCTAATAATATTTAATTTTAATGTTAATTAACATTAAATTTGATGCTAATAATATCTAATAAAATTCTATAGTTAGCAAAATTATAAAAATAACAAGATACTTATTACAATAAACTGATTTCCTAAGCAAATCTATGATAAGGCAGTTATCATACTTATATTAATTATTATAATTATCACAATTATTTACATAAAAATTACTTAATAACAATACAACACCAATTTGTCATAAAATAAATAACTTTTCATAATTGTATTAGTGATATTGTTTATCTTTATATTATTAAATCTTCTTTGGGAGATATTTATATTATTTTATATTTTATAAATAAAATTCTTTGAAAAATCTTATAAAAAATTAATATCAATATTTTATTTTATTAGTTTATTTTATTTTCTTAAGTTGATCTTTTTTATAAGCAACATTAATTTATATTAAATGTATCTCTTACATTTACGTATCTCTTACATTTTTAAAACATATATACATTTTATTATTGATCTATATGTAAAGATAAATATAGATAAATATATATATATATATACAAGCAATGTACATATGTAATACAGGTATTTATTAACATTGCATACATTGTCTAATACATTGTCTTACAATATATTTCTTACAGTTGGACATAGTGGCTCAGAATTATGTATCTTCAGTAGATGCAGAAAATCATCTTCTTCATACGGATATAGAATTGTATGCCTTTAAGTTAGTTGTCACATATTGTGTGTTCATTTATTAATGACATGCCTGGATATGTGTTTATCTCATTGCCTTTTCAGTCATGATGGTGCCTGGATGGTAACTTACGAGAGAAGAGATGACGGAATTACAACTTCTGAAAACAGATTGAAATTTTGGTTTTTTAACCTCGGCAACCAATCGTTAGTCTTTAAATTTCAGACGTGTTATATAATCTCTATATAGTACTTATTAAATACTTACTTACTGAGTACCCACCTAGTAGTTAATACATTAACCTGAGCTTATAATCTTTAAATTAAAAGAAAATATATCATACCTAATACTTTCATAATCATGTACTAATGCAATAGTATTAATTAACATATATAGAGTTCACTGTAAATATCTGATATGCATAACATTACTCCGATTAACATGTGTGATATACTTGCATGCAGGTACGAGCTGAACACTTTGGTAGAGAGCCCCCACAGGAGACAAATGAATGATTTGAAATTTAGACCTAGAAGTGCCACAGATACTCACCAGGTGCTAGTAACCACAAGTTGCGATGGAGACTTTAAGACATGGACACTTACGGATGATAATGACATCTACAGTTAGTCTAGTTGAGATGGGAGGAGATTGGAGGAGATGGGAGGACAAGGAGGAGATTGGAGGAGAGGGGAGGAAAGGGGAGGAGATGGGAGGAGATTGGAGGAAATGGGAGGAGATTGGGGGAGATGGGAGGAGATATGAGGATATGGGAGGAGATATGAGGATATGGGAGGAGATATGAGGATATGGGAGGTGATAGGAAGAGATAGGAGGAGAGCGGAGGAGATAGGAGGAGAGGGGAGGATATAGGAAGTGATAGGAGGTGATAGGAAGAGATAGGAGGAGAGGGGAGGAGATTGGGGGAGAGGGGAGGAGATATGAGGATATGTGAGGAGATAGGAGGATATGGGAAGATGTAGGAGGAGAGGGGAGGAGATAGGAGGATATAGGTGGAGATATGAGAGATAGTAGGAGATAAGAGGAGATGGGCAATTGATGATATAATCGCACCTAGGAGACAATGAGTGCTGGAGGTGTATACACAAAGGAAGTTATCGTGGATCTTGTTGTGAAGACACTTATCTTGAAGTTGGTGAGGAAAGTGCAACATCTAGTACTGCAACTAAAAATACTTGCAAAACTGTTAAAAAGGACTTAACTCTCGGCTCTTTCTCAAACTCCTACAAGAACCAGATATGGCCAGATCAAATAGAATTCAGTTCAGATGCTTCTGTAATGGCAATCTCATTCCACGCAGGTTATCGTCGTCATTACAATATATTCACAGTTTTTACAATATTACTAAACATATAATAAAATTCAATTCTCTAAACCTCAAAAAAGTATATATTTATTTAAAATTTAATAATTCCTCTATTTTGTTAGAATAATCGTATTGAATTAACCTCTATCTTGTTAGAATAATCGTATTGAATTAACCTCTATCTTGTTAGAATAACACACTCAATAACACAATAACAATAGTTAACCCAGCAAATGACATGGTAACAATATGGAGTCCCCTGGATAATGAATTCAAACATTTGATAGAAAACCCTTGTAAAGAGAGAATGTTAATAAATATACCTCAACATTACATTTATTTCTATATTTCTTACGCAAAAGTATTGCATGTTTTATGTTTTACAAACTTAACCCGTTTCTCTAATTTAATTGAACATATTCTTTTTAGAATAGGAATTGTTTTTGGAAAAGGCAAATTCAAGAATATGCTATTAGTCCATTCTATTTCTCACATTTGTGTTTGGGATTTGTTTTCACAATCAAGTTAGAGTACTTTCAAATATTCAATCTTTAATTAACTATCACTAAATATTGGTATGCGATACAGTGAAACTATAAATAGATTTTTACATGTATTTAATATGGAAAATAGCATTCTACTAAAACACACATAACTCTGTCTATATTAATTAAATCTATATAATATGTAATACCATGAAGATATAATATTCCTGTATAATATTTTTAATTGTAATATTGGAAAAATTATAACATTATTTATAGAAATATTTTCTGATTTAAAACATCAAATGGATCATAACTTTAATTGAAAATATTCGGATAAACATATTTTAGGATAAACATATTTTATATACCTTATTGAAATTTTTAAAAAGTAATCATTCAATTATTGTAATAGTAAATTATAATAAAATTATTTTAAATAAAATAATTAACTATATTTACGAATAAATAAATATGAACTTTTAAAAAGCTTATTTTTAATACCTGAAGTAAATAGAAGTTCGTTATATCAAACTAAGATATGATATTTTTATAATATTAAACAAAACAACATTTGGCAAAATCATTTTTTTAACTATTTTTCACTGTATTGCAACCCTTAAAAACTTTAAGATAAATAATTACTAATAACCGTATAGTTGTTTGGTATAAACAAGAAAGTGCAACTCTAGTAGTTGCTGATGATTACTCGGATAAAATTGCAGTTTTCACCAAGAATAATCAATGTTGGTCAAAATTAATAAATGCATTATTTTCATAATGGTGATCAATATTTTAAAATGTACTATTTCTTATTATTTTGTTAATTAGTGATATAATATTACAGTAAAAATAATGAAAATTCAGAGCAGTAAAGTGCTTTCCTTTTTTGACAATGTGTCAAATTCAGAAATTCAATCTGCTCTTTTTATTGAGAATTCTGAATATATCGTGGATCCGATTTCTAAAAAGAAAAACAACCGAAATAAAGACAAGAAACCAACAAAAAGTAACAAGAAACCAGACGTAACAAATCAATGTGATTCTAAATCAACCAAGAAAATAACTCCAAGCGCACCAGAAGTAATAGATGTTCTCCCTAATGAAAATACCCATTCAAAGACCAATGGATTTATAGACGAAGAAATTAAAGATATGGATATGAAAGAAGATATTTCTGTTATTAATGGAAAATCAGACGAGAATTTAAAGAAACTTGGTATAAATAATTTAAGTTGGCAAAACAAGTCTAGACTGTACTTCATGAATAAAAAGCAGGTTATTTTAATAATTACTTAAATTCTTTAAACTATTATTTCTATAATTTAAATTCTCATCAATTAAGTTATATTCTGAAATTTCTACTCTACAGGAAATTCTAACTTTAGAATATTCTGTAAACGAAATTAGACGAATTATAGAGATGCAACCAACGGTTTAGTTTTTCTATTTAAACCCAACACTTTATCGCCCGTTATTATTCATATATGCTCCTTTTAGAATATTGCAGTAGAAAATGATATGTCCATCTTTTCCCGGTTGCTTTCAAAAGATTTCAATGTTATCGAGAAAGAAGACAAACCAACAATTGCAACTGGATTATCTAAGAAGTCCAAATTGTTACAAAAGGTGCTTAAAATTAAATATTTAGTACGAATATTAAAAATGTATATCATACCATTACTTTTAGATTTGTTTAATTATATTGTTTACGTCTGATTGGCTGATTTTCTCTACGTTCACTTTCATCATTAAATAGATAATAGAAAGTTCTCCGTCCACTATGCCTCCGATGAAAATGATTCTCAAAGATTTGCTCGATGATCTATTTACTTGCCACGTGTTAGTTGGGATTAAACCCGTTACTCTCTTCTGAGTTAAAATTATAAATTAACATTGCATCGGGGTTATATTAAATTCAATTCAATTACGTCTCACCGTTGCAAGGGAAAAGAAAGATGATGATAATCTTGAAAGAAGTCGTGATGTACCTGATCAAATGGAAGTGGATTCCGATAGTGACTTCGAAGTGACTGATAATCCACCACAGAAACCTGATGTTAAAAAGAAACTACTAGAAAATTCGAATGATTTAAATATTCCAATTTTACAATATTTAAATAATTTAAATATTAAATCCTAAGGATTGTCTTATCATTTTCATATTCGATGACAAATAAAACAATAGTTTTATAATGTTATTTTTAAATATAACTATACAAAATTTATCTTTTTTATTAATAATTATATTGTAAATATTAATATTGTGAAAAAAGTTTAATTAAACTAAAATTATATATATTTTTATACATATCTATTTAAAATAATAAATATTACCCTAAGTTAGTTTAATAATGTTTAGAATATTATACATTAGTCATATATAATATAAATTAATATATTGTTTCTTGTTGAGAAGTACTATCGTAAGATTAATATAAGTGTTCTTATCAGTAAGTATATATTTTCGTATCAGGAATATTATAATAAAGTCAAAGTTGTATATATATGTATTAGAGTATGGTCATGCTAGTTTGTATAGATTCATTAGTAACTCTATATATAACTTATGTGAACGTTTTGTTTGCAGATCATGTTTATATTTATGTTTCCATTTAATTTAAGTTCTACATATTCTGGGTGAATTAAAATATTTAGCAGTATTTGTGAATTAAATGAAACTGTTATTATTATTACATTATTATTATTATTATTATTATTATTACTATTATTACACTAGAAATTTAAAATATGCACTTTACTGTTAGATTTTTGTAGGTAATGTACTGGATATATGTGTATATAAACAGTAAATTATATATTTATTTAGTACAGTTAGATTTAATACACTTATTTATAATATATTTATGACTTCTATAATATTATTTCAATATGACAGTTTAATATTTAATCTTTTTTTTATTTATAACTATTTATCTTTATTAGGTTTCCTAAAATACTTTAAAGATATGTTTACTAATACTATAACTGTAAACAAATATTGTATTAATTTTATGACAAATATTTATTTTATTTTGACATAAAATATTATGTTAATTTATAGTTTTATTATATTTCATTTTTGGAAAACTACAATTTTTATTAAAATCGTACAATTACAATGTTGTATATTATTATAATTATATATTATTCTTTTTGGATGTATTCATTGTGTTAACTGTTTATGGTTATTACGGTTATTACACTGCGAAGAGTTTTTTTAATGATTTGGTTTTTAATAGTATCTGTAATGATAATAATTATCGATATACTCGTAAATCTACTTATGTAAGGTAATATTTATTTTCATTTCTTAATAAAATATCCATTTTCTATGTAATGTACTGACAATACCTAAAGTTTAGTGACTACTTATTTTTTGACTCTAATAATCTCTCAACCCTCCTAATCTATATGTATTATGTTATATATTTATTATTTGTTCTATATTTTATAATAGATATCACTAAAATATGTTTGCGTTTACCATCTATTGTATTTTTATTTTTTTAATATATTCTTTATTTTTCACCTCTTGGTTGATACTGGGACAGTTATTCTGTGAGCCCTTTCTCCTAGGATATTCCTAAAATCTGTTACAAAATTTAAATATATATATATATATATATATACAGGGACATCGTATGATATATATATATATATATGAGCATACGATGTCCCTGAATATAATGCAATGGCTTCAAATATATTACATACATATTAGGGTTGGGTACAATACCAAACCCTCACACGCTTGGTAATCCCATACTTAATTTAGAAATGTATTTATAATAAGGATGGTCATCTGTATACTGGGACCAAATATCCAGTATACTATTCACGGGGGTAATACATATTATGTAATTTGGAGTAATTCATTAGGAAGGTATTCTAGTATATATTAAGTATTACATTCTTACTGATATATATATATATATATATATATATATATATATATATATATATATATGTGTGTGTGTGGGTGTATATATATATATATATATATATATATGTATTGTCATTATTATATGGAAGCTTTCCATTATAACTTATATTGCAAGTTTGTACGAAGTATTCTTATTACTTGGGAGTATTATATTATATGGATTTTTACACTTATCAGTATTTCTATGAGTCATAGGTCTGCCAATGGCTGACCACCATATTTGTTTACATTGACGACAGTCGTCTCGATTCAATGGCATGAGATTTCAAAATAATGCAATCTTTAATTCATAACAAAGAACTAAATTCCGAACTAGTTTTAATGCGAGACAAGGTTAGATTATGGATATATAACAATATTACATTGTATTCTGATATATCAGTATGATTAACGTAACCATAATCACAATAATAATAGTTACATGAAACTTATTAAAAACTTTATAACATTTTAAACTTCTAATCAAATTCAGTGATTAAAACATTCATAATATGTACAATACAATTATTATATTTCTAATATTTAAAACAATATATTGTATAACTACTTTCAACTATCCTAACGTATATTACATATATAACATATATTATACTTCTATCTTAGAAAGTTAAATATACTTTTGTATAAAAGAATAATGAATACATCACATAATACATGTATTAATAGTACCATTTTATCACAATATTTAAGGCGCATGTTAATCTGACAAAAAAATTAAATATTTATCAGAATGATTTTATATTTACTTTGGTTGGAGTAAAATTTCTCTAATTAACAAATTAAGCAAATTGTATACAATATAAACTATGCCCCTTTTATTGGTTGTAATCGTACGAAGCGTATACATATAATGGAAATGTTTGGGTGTTGTTTCAAGGAACGAAAATAAACATTTAATAAAACTAGACGATAATGAAGATAAAATCCAATGCCATGCAGTATTTAATGTTTGTATAGATCACTGTAAGTAATTACTCTTCCGAAGATCACTGCATATTGTATTTATAAACAAATAATACCAATAACTTTATATTACAATCTGCTTCATCTGAGAGTTGAAGGTATGTAGATTTTAAAATATATAGTGAATTATATACACTGTACAGTGTACAGTGTACAGTGTACAGTATGAACTGTACAATATACAGTGTGCAATATGAACTATACACTGCATAGTTTACACTGTACAATGTACACTGTACATTGTGCAATGTACAATGTACACTATACAATGAACACTGTACAATGTACAATGAACACTGTACAATGTACACTGTACAGTGTACAATGTACAATGTACATTGTGAATTTACGGATGCACACAATTAAAATTAACTATAGAGTATATTGTATTATAATTGATGTCTATTATAATAATATGATAAGATCATTATAATGCTTCTTCTTATAAAAGCTACCCCCATCTTATAAGTATTGATTATAACTTGACATTATAATAACCCAATACCAACACTGTATCTATACCTTATAAATCTATAAACTCCCCATAACATGGTATATATTTTAAGACTAGGGTTCGTAGGTTAATTACCAGTTTTTCTACATAAATTACCAGTTCCACATAAATAGATTATGTTTCCTTCAAACATTCTTCACACTGTTTTTACACGTCCTATTATAGAGTTAATGTGGTATAGTATTGGATTAACATACAATAGTTATAATATAATCACGAACCTTCTAAAACCGTCGTTATTAAATGATTTTGATATTCAGAAAAGGAAGGAAAACCGAATAAAGGATTTTATTTCAAATATATGAAATAAATATTAAAATATGCGATTACTTTTTTTCATAACATTTGAAAGTATTAATTTCAAGAAAGTATATACTAGTTTATAATTATTATATTTAAATATAAATGTAAATAATTCACTCAGTAAAAATAATTATATAATAGTATTATAAATGCTTTCATCTATCACAAAAATATTAATTTATATCTATAACATAATAGCCAGGGATTTGCATATTAATTTAAATATATATATATATATATATATATATATGTGTGTGTATATATTTGCAGATTTGGTGCAATATATCTCATATATTATTCATTTATACTTATTCTACATTGGTATATTATAATTTTTTTGTAATATATTGTCATATAATATCTATATGCATGATATAGATATGTTTGATTGGTACCTAGAATGAGATATGATACATGCAATCACCCAAATACGTTCTTTCTCGGTAGAACATAAAACACAACGTTATTTGTATGCATTACTCTGTGTCCATTTTTAGACTGTATTGCCTGCCATCCAAAGTTCCATGACAAAAGATTCTAGCCAATCGGATACGTGTATTATGAATTCCTCTCCTACTTCCGTTATTAGCGCACTGACTCCACTGCGAAATATTCCAGATAATGAAAAAACCCAACTCGCCCTGTTGAGGTTAGCGAATTTATAAATCTATATACGAGTTGTTTTATATAGTGATTTATCAATTACATCATATGTGTTTCTTTCTTTTTTATCAACCCGTATTTCTATAGATCATATTACATAAGATACGATGAGTAAAATAACTTGATATATAGTAAATAAAATATACATTAAATATACTAGTATATATATATATATATATATATACTAAAGGTCATAGGTGTTTACGTATACAGTGTACTACATGTATATAATATATAATGTATAAGGCATATTGTGCATTGTACATTGTACAATAATATCTTTTGAAATAAATAATTATATTACAAATAAGTTATACACCTAAAATGATAATTATAGATCAAATGAATATATAACATAAGATTATATTTATGATATTATATTATTTAATTTAATTATTAATAAATAACTGGAAATGCATGTGTAAATTGAATTGACCTTTGTTATCGTATATTGATTGTCTAATTACAACCATTGTATTTATTACTGACATCATATTGATTTTCTTAATTGAATTCTTTTATATAGAATATCTATTGTTATTTATGTTTATTTATTATATAGCTATTGTATAAATACATATTACACGAATATAAATAAAAGAAAATTCTGGCTTAAACATTATTGTTATATAAATAAATGTTATTTGTATTAAATATTAATTAATATAATCAAATAATAATGTAGATAATGAATTTGAGCAATCAATCTAATACATAAATATACTATATAATACAGACATACTATATTAATATATACCTTAAATATAATATATATCATAAATATATATATATATATATATACATATATACTCTATATAGTATATATTTACATACATTATCGTTATCGTTATCTTTAGTATTAGTATTATTAATATTATTAGTATTAGTATAATTAGTATTATTAGTTTTATCAGTATTAGTATTATTATTATTAGTATTATTAATATTAGTATTATTATTAGTATTAGTATTATTAGTATCAGTATTATTAATATTAGTATTATTAGTATTATTAGTATTATTAGTATTATTAGTATTATTAGTATTATTAGTATTATTAGTATTATTAGTATTAGTATTAGTATTAGTATTATTAGTATTAGTATTAGTATTAGTATTAGTATTAGTATTAGTATTAGTATTAGTATTAGTATTAGTATTAGTATTAGTATTATTATTAGTATTAGTATTAGTATTAGTATTAGTATTAGTATTAGTATTAGTATTAGTATTAGTATTAGTATTAGTATTAGTATTAGTATTAGTATTAGTATTAATATTAATATTAGTATTAGTATTAGTATTAGTATTAGTATTAGTATTAGTATTAGTATTAGTATTAGTATTAGTATTAGTATTAGTATTAGTATTAGTATTAGTATTAGTATTAGTATTAGTATTAGTATTGGTATTAGTATTAGTATTAGTATTAGTATTAGTATTAGTATTAGTATTAGTATTAGTATTAGTATTAGTATTAATATTAGTATTAGTATTAGTATTAGTATTAGTATTAGTATTAGTATTAGTATTAGTATTAGTATTAGTATTAGTATTAGTATTAGTATTAGTATTAGTATTAGTATTAGTATTAGTATTAGTATTAGTATTATTAGTATTAGTATTAGTATTAGTATTAGTATTAGTATTAGTATTAGTATTAGTATTAGTATTAGTATTAGTATTAGTATTATTAGTATTAGTATTATCAGTATTAGTATTATTAGTATTAGTATTATTAGTATTAGTATTAGTATTAGTATTATTATTAATATTAGTATTATTAGTATCAGTATTATTAATATTAGTATTATTAGTATTATTAGTATTATTAGTATTATTAGTATTATTAGTATTATTAGTATTAGTATTAGTATTAGTATTATTATAGTATTAGTATTAGTATTAGTATTAGTATTAGTATTAGTATTAGTATTAGTATTAGTATTAGTATTATTATTAGTATTAGTATTAGTATTAGTATTAGTATTAGTATTAGTATTAGTATTAGTATTAGTATTAGTATTAGTATTAGTATTAGTATTAGTATTAGTATTAATATTAGTATTAGTATTAGTATTAGTATTAGTATTAGTATTAGTATTAGTATTAGTATTAGTATTAGTATTAGTATTAGTATTAGTATTAGTATTAGTATTAGTATTAGTATTAGTATTAGTATTAGTATTAGTATTAGTATTAGTATTAGTATTAGTATTAGTATTAGTATTAGTATTAGTATTAGTATTAGTATTATTATTAGTATTAGTATTAGTATTAGTATTAGTATTAGTATTAGTATTAGTATTAGTATTAGTATTAGTATTAGTATTAGTATTAGTCTTAGTATTAGTATTAGTATTAGTATTAGTATTAGTATTAGTATTAGTATTAGTATTAGTATTAGTATTAGTATTATTAGTATTAGTATTAGTATTAGTATTAGTATTAGTATTAGTATTAGTATTAGTATTAGTATTAGTATTAGTATTAGTATTAGTATTAGTATTAGTATTAGTATTATTAGTATTAGTATTATCAGTATTAGTATTATTAGTATTAGTATTATTAGTATTAGTATTAGTATTAGTATTATTATTAATATTAGTATTATTAGTATCAGTATTATTAATATTAGTATTATTAGTATTATTAGTATTATTAGTATTATTAGTATTATTAGTATTAGTATTATTAGTATTATTAGTATTATTAGTATTATTAGTATTATTAGTATTGGTATTATTAGTATTAGTATTAGTATTAGTATTATTATTAGTATTAGTATTAGTATTAGTATTAGTATTAGTATTAGTATTAGTATTAGTATTAGTATTAGTATTAGTATTAGTATTAGTATTAGTATTAGTATTAGTATTAGTATTAGTATTAGTATTAGTATTAGTATTAGTATTAGTATTAGTATTAGTATTAGTATTAGTATTAGTATTAGTATTAGTATTAGTATTAGTATTAGTATTAGTATTAGTATTAGTATTAGTATTAGTATTAGTATTAGTATTAGTATTAGTATTAGTATTAGTATTAGTATTAGTATTAGTATTAGTATTAGTATTAGTATTAGTATTATTATTAGTATTAGTATTAGTATTAGTATTAGTATTAGTATTAGTATTAGTATTAGTATTAGTATTAGTATTAGTATTAGTATTAGTATTAGTATTAGTATTTGTATTTGTATTTGTATTTGTATTTGTATTTGTATTTGTATTTGTATTTGTATTTGTATTTGTATTTGTATTTGTATTTGTATTTGTATTTGTATTTGTATTAGTATTAGTATTAGTATTAGTATTAGTATTAGTATTAGTATTAGTATTAGTATTAGTATTAGTATTAGTATTAGTATTAGTATTAGTATTAGTATTAGTATTAGTATTAGTATTAGTATTAGTATTAGTATTAGTATTAGTATTAGTATTAGTATTAGTATTAGTATTAGTATTAGTATTAGTATTAGTATTAGTATTAGTATTAGTATTAGTATTAGTATTAGTATTAGTATTAGTATTATTAGTATTAGTATTATCAGTATTAGTATTATCAGTATTAATATTATTAGTATTAGTATTATTATTAGTATTAGTATTATTAGTATCAGTATTATTAATATTAGTATTATTAGTATTATTAGTATTAGTATTATTAGTATTATTATTAGTATTATTAGTATTGGTATTATTAGTATTGGTATTATTAGTATTAGTATTAGTATTATTATTAGTATTATTATTAGTATTAGTATTAGTATTAGTATTAGTATTAGTATTAGTATTAGTATTAGTATTAGTATTAGTATTAGTATTAGTATTAGTATTAGTATTAGTATTAGTATTAGTATTAGTATTAGTATTAGTATTAGTATTAGTATTAGTATTAGTATTAGTATTAGTATTATTAGTATCAGTATTATTAATATTAGTATTATTAGTATTATTAGTATTAGTATTATTAGTATTAGTCTTATTGGTATTATTAGTATTTGTATTATTATTATTATTATTATTATTCCTATTAATATTATTATTATTAATATTATTATTATTATTATTATTATTATTATTATTATTATTATTATTATTATTATTATTATTATTATTATTATTATTATTATTATTATTATTATTATTATTATTATTATTATTATTATTATTATTATTATTATTATTATTATTATTATTATTATTATTATTATTATTATTATTATTATTATTATTATTATTATTATTATTATTATTATTATTATTATTATTATTATTATTATTATTATTATTATTATTATTATTATTAAAAGACTAGTCGTGTATATATGCATTAATGACCTACTTAAAAAGTTATATAATATATACACAATATATAACATTTAATATCTGTTTTTAATATTTACAATACCATTTAATGTCTGATTACAATTATAACTGATTTAGGGATACTATATTATAGTTTACTATACTATAGAGTATGCTAATTATAATTGCTAATAATAACTTATCATTTATTAGCATTGTTGTACAATGTACCTACTGGAAAAAGCTTAAAATAGGTAGTTTTGTAAACGTAAATTAATTGATATCAACATGAGATTAAGCTAACATTGTGTAGTGTTATCTATACTTGGTTGCTATAGTTACTATATTTTCCTAGGTCACGTATCGACGAACAGTCGCAGCTTATCACGATTCTGAAATCACGTTCGGATTGCGCAAGCGAAGAGGCTAAGGTGTTGCGCAATCTCAATAAAGAAATGCTGAGGTTCAGAGATCAGGTTAATGACATCATCGCATTTTGTTGTCACGTGACTAGTGAATTTAATACAGAGTAGTTTAAAACGATATTATAAATAGTGAGTATTATTACTAAAGTACATAGGTTTCTTTATCATTTGTTAAATATTATATTGCCAATTATCAAATTCTTATATAAATTAAATCTACGATATATTTATATACACATTATTAAAGTTCATTATTTCATTTATTTAATTTTAATACATTATTTTTTAATGTGAATACATTGTGTATCAAGAACAATGAAATAGTTTGCAGGAGTTATTGTAGGAGTTATTGCAGGAGTTATTGAGTGTTTCACAGGAAATCGTTTCGGTAATTTCAAATATTTATAGTATAAGAAAATTAAAATATAACGTATTTTCTGCACACCTATTTTAGTGATATATATACTAAATGTAATATATATATATTTTTTTAAATAATTATATAAGATTATATACTATTTATTTATTAGGTACTTAGTACTTACACATACTTATTTAAATAACTCAAATTATACCAGGCCGCAGAAACAATTGAAAAGAAGTTGAGAGAATATTCCCAACTAGAAGAACGCTTCGAAATGCTTTCTTCCAATCATTCTCAAATGATTGGTTTCAAGGTTTACTATCAATACTCAAAACACTCTGTGATTTCGTTTTATACTGAATCATTATTACTATTCTATTGGTGAATAACGTGTAATCAAATAATATCACACACACAAAGTATTTTTCCAAACACGTATCCATTTAATAACGATATATGGTTACTATAGTAACTTTACCTATAATAATATTTGAAATTTAACTTGCTTAAATTAAACAGTAATATTTGTATTAAATTTCTATTAAATATTTGAATTAGATTTCTACTAAAATAGGATGAGTATAAAATTAGAAATATTGAATTAACTCAAGAAAATGAAAGGTTATTGAAAGCCAATGAAAATTTATTTTCCAAAAAAATTAATAAACAATTATTTGAAATTGAAAATCTAAATAAATTACTGAAAACTGCCGCGGAAGATAAAAATGAAATATTTAATAAATTAAGGTTTATAATATAACAATAATGACAAGTGTATATAAATATATATATATATATATATATATATATTTATGTATATATGTAAGTGTATTTGTATGTGTATTTGTATGCGTATGTGCATGTGTGTATGTGTGTGAGAGAAAAATACATTAAATACATTACTTATAACTTTACTACCTATTTCATTTATTATAGTGACACCGAAATTAAATTTAAGTTATTAGAATCTAAATATGACTCGGACACAGGGAGCCTCAATGATAAATTAAAGGCAATCACTAGTAAAAGCATTGGTTACTTATAAACAACTCTTTATTGACATTCTAACATTTTTGATTTATTTCATATTTTTATTATAATTAATTAAATATTTCAAATTATAAATATATAAAATTCAAATCCATTTAATTATATTTTACATAATCGTATTAATCAATACTATTTTGATTTGTATTCATTATTCTATACGTCTTTTTATTATATCGCAATTTATAGAACCACCTGCAACAACTATATTAATTTCAGATCGAATAAAGAGCTTAGAAGATGAGATACGTGATATGAATACGCGGAAAGTAGACGAGTGCGATAACATTATTCGGTTGGAGAAGGAGAAGCAGAACCTAGTCTTGGAAGTAATGTCGAGAGGTGAACAATTACAGAACCGTCAATCTCAAATCGCTAATCTCAATAGAGATTTAATTCAATCTTATAACAGACTGAAAGATGAGCAAAACATGTTTAAGTTTGTTTCTGAATTAATAGACTTTTATGTCGTTATATAAACCTTTGTCATAAAACCAAATGTTACCAACATGGTTTATATTTAGTGATTCTAGATATTTATACGAATTGAATATATATATATATACGGATGAATATTTATTTTAACTTAGAAATTTCTCTTTCTTCCATTATTAATACTTTGTAATCGTTTAGTAATATTTTCATTTGTTGTAGTGATATCAAGGACGATTTTAACGCTGACATAAATGTGAAGATTTGGAAAGGGGAAGTTGAGAAGTATGAATATAGAATAGAAGAAATGAATAGGGTTGGAATTCTTATACAAATCCTTACTGTAAATATATATATATATATGTATGTGTGTGTGTGTGTATGTGTGTATGTGTGTATGTGTGTGTGTGTATGTGTGTGTGTATGTGTGTATGTGTGTGTGTGCGTGTTTGTGTGTATGTGTATGTGTGTGTGTATGTGTGTGTGTATGTGTGTATGTGTGTGTGTGTATGTGTATGTATATGTGTATGTATGTGTGTGTGTGTGTGTGTGTGTGTGTGTGTGTGTATGTGTGTGTGTATGTATATGTGCATGTATGTATGCATGTGCGTGTTCGTGTGTATTAAATCATAAACAATTTAAATAAGTTACTATAATAATTATAATTATTCATTTTGTTATTACTAGGAATTTGAAGCATTTAGAATTCACTCAAATGAAATGCTGGCGAAGGAGAAAAGCCTGACAGATAAACTACGAATAATCTAATACTAAATCATTACTAATTACTAGAAAATAATCAATTATTTTTGAGTTATGATTTAAACAATTTTAAATGTTTTTGTATCTGAGTACTAATTAGGAAATATAAATTAGTGTTTTTCATAGAAATAATCATTACATTACACTTACAAATAAGTAATATGAATATATACATAATAGATTCGGATATATTCAAATGTATTGAATTATTATCCAACAGGTGTTTGATGGCATAACTGTTACAATAGTATGATAAAGAAAACTATCAAGTACATTATTACTTGTATAAACAAAACTCTTAATAGTATTGATTAAATTAAATTTAAATCATTACATTTGTAGATTGATTTCTAGTTAATATTTGGTTAATCAATTCTGTTATTTACCAATATATTTATAGATTTTAATTAGTTGTTATTTGATTTCTGTTATAGTTTGTTAGTAATTTAATTTAATTTTCTATCTGTCATTTACGAATTAAGAAGAGTATTTTATAAGTATGGCAAATTCACATACACGTATTTATAATTAAGTATTTATTCCTCGAATCCTACAATTTTACCAAAGAAAGTACATACTTATGCCGTACTAAACCATTATTATCTGTGATGAATATAAGTATATATAAAATATATACATATGCATTATTTTAATTGACCTGTTTAATAATTGAATTTACTATTTTGCTAAATAATTATTTTAAAATGTAATTACATCGCTATATTTTATGAAAATGTAATTAAAAATATTTGTATAAAAATAAATTACTGAGAATTTAAATGCTATTCGTTGTTTTTTTTGTATAATCTACATTATCATTATACTACATTGTAATCCACAAATCTTAATATGAATATTTAGTTAAAATTATAAAATCTTTAAATACAGATGTCTTCAAATCAAATCATATATAAATTCAAGTTATATTTTAATTAATTATTCCGTCTTAACCCTAAGAAGGTCTTTATTTACTTACATAATACATAT
>OZ038313.1:42775345-42811656 GCA_964035775.1 Osedax frankpressi
AGATTTTTTTTATCTTGATTAATATTTAGCATATCTAAATACATGTACCCTGTTGGGTAACCGGGAAATTGATATATTGTACAGTATGTGTATTAGCGCCGAACCGTCTGCATATGTAGTGATTATAATTGTTGATATTATATATTATTTAGAGCATATATATATATATATATATATATATATATATATATATATATATATATATATATATATATATATACATATATTATATATATGAGTATAAATAATATATATCATATAGAGTTTATAAATAACCTTCAAGAATTAATTACATAGATTTATTTGGGATTTATTTACAAAACGATATGGGGGTGAATAAAGCTCATCAAAGTCAACAACAAAATATATACTTGTTATATATAAAGTATAATTTATTAAACTAATTAGTTATGTAAATACTTATATAATAACGGTTATTCAGGCGATTAGCCTTTTTGAAA
Organism: Osedax frankpressi; assembly: GCA_964035775.1. Classification (NCBI taxonomy): domain Eukaryota; kingdom Metazoa; phylum Annelida; class Polychaeta; order Sabellida; family Siboglinidae; genus Osedax; species Osedax frankpressi. The sequence continues at coordinate 42,775,807 of OZ038313.1, forward strand.
TTTCTTCTATAACTTATCACCTCAATATACCTTTAAATTACTTATAAATATTATCCATATATTAAGAATATATATTATATCATCAGTTATATATAATGATAACCAGATAGAACATAGGCATACAAAAGTTCACTAAGTCGAGTGTAGTTAAATATTACGAATTGACAGATTCCGGTGTATACTTAAGCGATAATGGCTCCGATACCGATAGTGAATTTGATGACAACGGCCATTGTGGTAACCATGACAACGATACGTGTATCAAAGATATTCAAAAGCAAGAGGCATTGGTTAGTTGAAAGCTTTATTAAATTGAAGAATTGTCCACCAAGTTTACATTAAAAGGAATTTAATTTCATTATTATTATATAATAAACTTCTATAGGCACATTTATATTATATTATACGAATACAAAAATCTAAAAATTGTAAATTATATGATGTAAAGTATTGCATTGCAATTAAGTTCTCATTGTATCAGTTATAATAATGAATCATATGATGTTACAAATTGATTTTCTCTTTTTAAAGAGCATTTTCAAATCATAGTCAATGTAATTTACATTTAAACTCATTATTACAGAACCACTTCAATTCGTCGTCTTCTCCAATTGCTATTATATCCAAAACATCAAAACCTGTACACGTCGTTAGATCACATACAAATTAATAGTTATATAATATTTATATGTATTATATAATTAAATTAGATCTGCTATATGTTTACAATTTATTTTTATACGAATAATTTATAGGAAGATTAATATTTAAGGTGCGAAAAATCTAAACCTTCATACGTAATATATTAATTTCCATATTAATCACATTAATTATAGAATATAATGTATAACGGGGTAAATAATAATATACCAAATAATGTTAAATTATCCACGTCATTAGAGACAAAATAAAATGTCTGTTTCAAGTTGCGATGATGGATTTTCAGATTCCGAATTCGATGTTAGTACTGAACTCTAGTTTATAGTTTATAAGGTAAACTAGAGTTTATACTATAGTTTATATTGTAAACTATATATTAAACTATAGTTTATAGTGTAAACTAGGTGTTATAATATAGTTTATAGTGTAAACTAGAGTTTAAACTATAGTTTATAGTGTAAACTAGATATTAAACTATAGTTTATAGTGTAAACTAGGTGTTATAATATAGTTTATAGTGTAAACTAGAGTTTATACTATAGTTTATTGTGTAAACTAGTATACACCCTATAGGGTGTATCCAATAGTGTATATGGCAAACTATAACTTAACTTATAGTATTTATCCTATAATACTGGTTACTTATAAAAATCTCTAAATATATATATTCTACTATAACGTATATAATATGTATAGTTTTATTAAGTATTCAATATTGGATTGTTTACCTTACAAAGCAAACTATCAAAACATCTCATCATTTATATCAATATTAATTGAATGAAATGGAATTGAGATTTTGATTTGCATATTGTCTATAAATATTAATGACAATTTTAATATTTAGGTAAATTATTATTATTTAATATATTATTAATAAATTATTAATAGTATGCATATTAAATTAATGATATGTCAATATATTTAAGAAAATATATAAATACGTATACGAAATTATCTGCAAATTAATAGGATTTGAAAATAATGTATAAAAAGCACGAGGGTTCCTATTGCATATGTCCTATAATATATCCATTATATCCTGGGTATACAGGGTCTTAATAATATATAACATACTTTTGTAAGTTACTTATTTAAATTCTTACATCATTCTTTATGATAAATCTTCTCAATTAAATGTAACTTGATGTATCTAAACATAATACTAGACCTTACCAATAATATATATTAAAATTCCAGGATGATTTAACATTAAATTATATTTATATTGACATTTATACCGTTATACTATTGTAATATTACAAAATTAAATACATTCCTAATTTTATAATATAATTAATGATTATTAACCATATCAGTTAATAAAAGTATACGTAGAAACTCATAATTGTCGATATTCCTACAAATTAGCGATTATATGTAATCAGCTTTATTCTATATTTATAAGTAATAATATGTCTGGAAACCCGCCATCAGGCATTTGTGGAAGGTAGGTTCTCCAGTTCTGAAGACGAGGTTGCCATGGATACGCAGAACCCCACGCCTCCAAACCGTGCACTCGTACCGTTAAACCACGCCTCCTTTACACTTGAACGTGTAACGGATATAGAACATTACGAGCGAATGCGAATTCTGCCCCGACATCTCGTTATCGTAGAAACGCCCGCATCTCTCCTAGTGAGAGCGATATCAACTCACGTTATACCACTCTCCGGTTGCCATGCCCTTAGCCCATTCACCTCTACGGTACGCGGGCCAATCGCCTCGTACAATTTGCGCGCGCGGGAAGTCTCCGAAGGTACCCTGGAACCATCTGCAGATAACCTGGACGATATTCCGGATGCATCTACCTCAGCGCTGGATGATCCGGAATTCTCTGCAATCGAGGCCGAATTGAATCTCCTGGTATCCGGGGGAGACGACGATGATGCAGCGGTATCGTGCGTTCCCGGCGAATTACGAGGAGGTGACGATATCGGCTTGGAGTTTGGCGATCCGTATTACGAAGATCGAGGTGAAACAATCGCGTGCCTGGATATCGACTCGGACGAATACGATATGCACGCTACGTCGGAGCTCTATCTCGGAACTCCTATCATTACTCCCCTGGGTACTCCTGTCGTCGACGCGGGTGAGTTCGACGTACGCAACGACGCCGACACGCCCCTAGACACGCCCCTAGGCACGCCCCTAAATCTCGCCGCCGAACTTCATAACGCCAGCGCCGGAGACATGGTGCAGTGCCATTTGGTAGTGGCCGACGATGTAAACACACCGAACTCGTACGGCACCCATCCCATTACTCCCACCGAGCAGAGTAAGCCCATCGTTGAGTCCACGACACCGGATATACCCATAGAACCGTGTACGCTACGTGGCGCACCTAGTCTAGTGGAACCAGTCCGAGGAACGCCAATTATACGGGACACGCCCATTGCACCGGGCACGCCCATAACGCCGGAAGAAATCGCCAGGCGTAAGGTTATAGACGATGCCCTAGAGTTTCACGAACAACTGTTGCTCTGCGTACAAGAGAAAGACACGTCGCCACCGGAATACTACTCCGGAAGTGCCCGAATGCAGGCGTCTCCAACTAGTAGCTCGGTTCATTTATCGCGCAAGTACTCGGAAATAATAGAATCGCACGCGGACGAGGACGAGGAAGATAGTAGCGGCGACGAAACCAGAGTTCTGTACCAGGTAATATAAACCTATACGTAAACTTTAAGTATATTTACAGTATTCTTTAACTTACAGATTTCCGATATTATATCTCCGTATAATTGAATAATGTGTTCTTTACTAGGTGCTTTCCTGACTCATTGAACTATTTATTATGTATGATGTAATCGTTACGAGCTCTTGAATAACCAGTATAATAATTAATTACATCATATACGTTCACAATATTCACACATTTCCAACGTATTGCGTATTATAGTTTGATTGTGAACGTTTTCAATTCAAATAGAATACGATATTCTATAGAATAAGATGTTCACTATTTCAATCAAACTTAACGTCGATTTGAAATCAATAATTTGAAGGCGTATCATAAAATATTTAGTCTCGTAATAATAATAACAAGTGAGTATTCCAAGATATAAATAAAGAAAAAATATATATATTATAGTAGTGGTATATATTTGTAGTATTAAAATTATTTTATTATTAGCAATTCATATATATTTAATGAATCATTGTCATATAAGTCTAGACATAATTATAATTGAATTATATATAGATCGTGAAAATATATCATTTTAACATCGAAAATTGTATTATTATTGTTTATTTATCTCTAGATAATTAGATGTAACAGAATTTGTAAACGGGAAGAGTTTTTTTAGATGGGAGAAATAGAGGATATGGGAGGTAACAACTACTGGAAGAAATGTAAATCCGATATTGAAAGTTATAATTTGTTACCATCGTTCAATTTATGACAAATATGTTTAACTAAAAACGTTATAGGCATTGACACATATTTATAAAACACGGGTACTCTATCATATAAACTAACAGTACCTTCATAGTAATTAAGATATCTTGTATAACTAATATTAGCTTTATTGATGATCCAATTAAAATATGTAATTGAAAACAGTCTTGGATATATATATATATATATATATATATATATATATATACATATATATATATATTACATAAACCCATACACACATGGATCTATATTATGGTTTGTTTCAAATATTTAAAAACTCTCTTATCATCTATAATAGTACTTTTGCTATAACATGTATATACATATGTAGTATATATATGTAGTATATATATATATTAACTCATCATGTGATTTTCTTAATATAAATGGATTTATAATAATTATATATTATAGAATATATTTGGTAAAATATTAACTAATCTGAATATCACACAATACGCTGAATCATATTAATTAATAAGAAAGGAATTATACATTTATATTTACATCATACGAAATTCACATATAAACATTAACATAGATGATTCAACAAGAGTATATAAATAATATTTAAACATAATATGCATTTAGATAAGCAGGGATAATGAGTTAGTATTACCAATGCTGTCAAAGTCCAGATATTATCTGATGATCTGATAATGCAGTTGTATACACTTCTATTTTAATAAGAATAGATCCATATTCGTGGTTCTAAAAACAATACGAATATACGTGTACGCGTTTATTGCAGATATACATAAAGAATACAAATAAACCATCCTTTAAATCATATAAATCTAAACATATATGTTTAATATAAATACTAAATTATGCTTTATTCTAATTATACTATAGAATAAATACGAAAAACATCATTTGCGATTATAATGAATACTATATAATATTACAAATATAATCATTCATTAATAGGCAAAGAAAAGTCTATCTAGGAAAACTCTCACAAAAACCAAACAACTACTAAAGAACATAGGAAACTCCGACCAACCCGAAGATAAGGTTTGCGTAAGAGTGTCAAGAATTGCAGGAACACGTAATTATGTAAAAAGTGTACAATTTAAAAGCGATCTAAATTATTAATAATTTCCATATAAAGTATATATAACAATTTAAAATCTTAATTGTCATAAATATTTAGAAAAATTAATTTATACTATATTATATATAATTCTATTTTGTATATAATATAAGTATTCGTATATTAGCTAGTAATGTATATCACGTGTATTTTCAATAACTTTTTTTATCGGTAATGAATTATTAGAAAGAGAATAATATGACCTTTATATGTTACAGGATGCAAGAGTAAACTTGTTAACTGACGCTGAAGTGGATTTCACGGTGAAAAAGCCTTCCCGATGGCAATACCTGAACTGTTGCCGTACTATGTGAGAGGTCATCGCAATACACACACATTTATTCACGCGCTTACGAATATTATTATCGAAAAATAATTTAAAAAAAAAACATTTTCCGATTTGCAGGCATTTAAGTTTTTTGTATCCGTCAAAAGAATGAGATGTAAAATTAAAGTGTAAACTTCAGACGTGGCGATAGATTTACTAATCAGTTACTTATGTGATGTACGAATTTCGCTATTATTCTTCGTTAAGTTGAAACAGAAATTATTACCAATCTTTATATGTTCCTGGAAAGATAATAAATATTGTGATGAATTCTAGCCTTGCTTAATAATTAACATTAATTAATTATCTACTTAATCAATACTAATAAATATGATAATTAATTTCATTTTAACTAACCATGCTCACAATTAATTACATATTACACATTATATATTTGGTTAATAATTATACTTCGCTTAGACCGTATGCAATTTAGATTATTTCCTAAAAGAGTAGTTATTTAATCCGCATTGAAAGCTCCCATGTTAAAGAATAGTGTTTTTTAAATACCTCAATTCAGTATACTACTAGTTTATGAATGATTACTGTATTCAATTCAAATACAAATAATTATATAAAATATATCATTATGAATGACATGATAAGACACACAATTGATATTCTTAATGTGTTGGTCAAATTTATAGGAAAAAGTTCAACACAATTTTTTTTAAACTATCTTTTTTACTTCTATCTAATCATAATAAACAATCTGTGAAATTTTGATTAGAATCTGTCAATTAACAAAAAAGTTGTATATTGTTTATAAATTGTAAGAATAATCAAATTTTAATAATAAAAATCAAATTTAAGAAAACTGCACTCAAATATTATATATTATAATTTTTCAATATACTTCAGATGTATTTGATTTTTTAAAGATTTAAAATTAAATAATGAGTAAATATATTTAAATGGTTTATTATGTTATATACATAAGATGTAATGATAATAACATAACATTAATAATTATAATATTAAAACTACAAAGTCCACCAATAAACCTGTTGATACCTCAACTGATATACCAAAGAAACTACTGGAAACATGTAGTAACTATAACCAATCAAATGCCACACCGACATTAATAATTCCTTCCTATTATTAGTATGCTTTATAGTAATTACATAGTTTATATTTCACAGAGTTTATAATCATAGCTCGTTCTCAGTTACCAGCTTCAACAAGTGTAACGGTAGAGGACAAAGAAATGTTCTTCTAATCCTAATAATATATATTTTATGAATACAAAGAAATGTGTTTACTAATAAACAAGTATAAAATGTAGTATAAAATTACAAATCATACAAAATTACTCTAAATAGCAAATGATTTAAAAGTAACATTTTACTAATATATAACAATATTATATTAGCAATGGTAAAAATTATTGATTATAATATTGAATGTTTATGCATAAATAATAGCTTCAAATTATGAAATAAATTTTAAAATTATAATTTATTTAATAACTTTAGAATATAATATAATTGTTATTTTTACTAAAATGAATTAATATATAAATAATATAGGACATACATTTCTATTTAATTTTTATTTTTAAATGTTTTTTCTTTCTCGGTATTTTTAAAGATAATAATTATAAGATTGAAATTAAGTGAAAGTATTGCGATTGTAGGTGAATTTAAATGTTCCAGTAACATTGATCATGTAACCAATGCATACAAATAAGTGATAATGATAACTTTTGTAATTGTAAATAAAAACAAAAGTTTATTATACAATTTTAAAAAAACCAGATTAAACTCTATTAATGAAATCTATCACAATTATTACTATTAAATGTATGACTTATCTTTCCATTCTATAATGGAAAATTTGATAAATAATAAGGTCTTATAAAACAATTTTGTATACATTTTTACAATGTTTTGAAATTTTAACAGATGATACAAAACAAATCATTATTTTATATTATATAAAAATAAAAAATCTTAATAATTTTATATTTGCAACATTCCGAAACCCCTTAAATCAAATGTGTCGCTTATTTACTTATTAAATAAAGAGTTAAAAGAACATATTCTGTAGAGATTTACAAATTATTATTCATAAAACTTATATAATCATATATTAATACAATTTAACAAAATTTCTCTAATAAAAATGTAACGGTAAAGAAATGATAAATTAAATTGAACCTTTTACTTATTTATTTTTGAAACTAAATAATATCTATAAATAGTATTTAATGGAAATTCTGTGATAAATAAAAAAGCATGACACATGTAGTGAGTGATAATCAGAATATAGAATTAAGGTTGCATTCTTAAAGCTCCATCGACTCTTATAGTCTCTCCGTTCATCATGGGGTTTTCTACGATCGATTGAACCATGTGAGCATATTCATCCGGAAGTCCTAAACGTGCTGGGAAGGGGACCGTTGAACACAGATAGTTTGTGACCTGGTAGAGAGATGATAAGCGATGAGACCTTTGATTAGGATGCAAATCTAGTGTCCTAATTCATTTTCATATTATGGATATGGTTAACGGGAAATAATATTAACACATTAAAACAAATAACGAAATAAGTAGACACTTTATATCTAAATTAATAATTATGAATATATTCAAATAAAGTATTTAATATTTTAAAAAATAAATTTAATTGTATTTTTGAGTTCAGTTTATTTTAATAAAAATACTTGCCTACAAAATAATCTGTGACTATTTGAGATTATTAGGACAAAAAAACATAAAAGTAGTATTGTTTTACTGAATTTATTAGTTAAACAATGTAATTATAATTTTTAAAGATTAGGAAAGGATGATAATGATAATTATTAATAGAATTTATTGGTTTATAATGTAAAAACATTCATTTATATTCTATAGATTTTAATGCTTATGTTTTAATTAGCCGATCAAATATTATGAATATAATAGTCTTAAGGGTTAATACAACTCTTGACATTAAAGTATAATTAACAATTGTAAATTTTAAACAATTCTCGTAGAATTTAATAAAGTAATAGTTATTCATTTGAACTGTTATATAACTAATTTTTCAAAAATTATGAATTTTGAATTAAATATTCTTGAAATTATCTACCAGTAATAGTATATAAAATCACTTTTATGAGTCTTTTATATCATTTTAGAATTGATTTTTTACAAATCATATATAATAAATGTGTAGTTATATAAAAAAATACAAAAAAAACTTTATATAATTATAACATAACTTTACAACATATTTTATAACTTAAATAATTAAATTTGTAAAATGTACTCATATAATCTAGGATTGATATACATTCATATAACATTAAAAATACACATTTATCCATATAATATATATATAGATTATATAGTATATTATATACTATAAATAGAATAAAAAAAAAATGAGTAACCGCTAACTTTTGGTGGGAGACCAGTTAAAAGGGGCGTGGCAAACAGTCCAGGGGCTATAGCATTTACACGAATTCCAGCATAGGCCAGGTCTCGTGCCAAAGGTAGAGTCAGGGATGCAATCGCTCCTTTACTAGCGGCATAAGCAACCTTTATAGGTCGAGGTACAGTTAGCTATCCCTTAAAATAGGTCAACGTATAGTTAATAATGTATCTTAATATAGGATAAAGTACAGTTAGTAATTTACAATAATATAGGATAAGGTACAGTTATTAGTTAACTTGGGCATTGTCACATATCTTGTGCAGATAATATATTGTCAAATTAGTTCTTAGCTTACTGAATTACTACTAAGCTTTTTATCACTTAAGATGGAGGTGTGCTCTATTTTTACTAAAATGTAATGAATAGGGAAAAGTTGCACTACTAAAATGATTATCAAATCTTTAATATTTATTTTTTTTTGAAAATTTAAAAGGTTGTTTATCACAATAATATAGATACAAATAAAACATCAAACATATTTTTATTTGAATATAAAACTAGGAAATTGAATAATTAAAATTTTAATTAATTTTAAAATTTTTATTTTCACTTAAATCACAATTATTAAATTATTAGTTAGTTATCAACAATGCAATGTTGATGTTTTTTATTTAGTTATATATTTATAATAAAGATTTAAAAAAATTAAGTTAAAATATTTATTATTAAAAGGTGGGAATACATTTTAATATTTAAAATATTGGAAAAAAAAATATTTGAGAAAAAAGACATTTAAAAATAAATAGTGTTGAATTTAATAATTAATTGATATTTTAATATTTCAATATTTATTTTTATATTACTTTATTATTATTTGACAAAATATAATTAAAATATTTAAAGATAAATAAATATAAAAATATATATATGTGTTTTTAGAGATCAATATGCATAAAAAATATATTTATTTATTTTAATCTATTTAATAATATTAATAATAAAACAGATAGTGTGTAGATAAACATTTATATTAAGACATAAGTTTAAAATAAAACAATAAACGAAAAGTAAATGAAGAAAATAAGAACTATAAGTAAATTAAATTCTCCTGTAATATAATCAGATCCCGTAGTTTTTCTATATTTTGTTTTCTTTACATATAATGAACCAGCTAATCTTTTTTTCTCCTTGCTTTCTGCATATTCTATTTGAATTGTTGAAGTAGTAATATGGGCTTGTCTATCCATATTTATTAGCAGCCACTTTTTACCAAAATTGAATTCAATAATTGCAGAAGGCAGCTGAAACAGAATGGCTCCCTAAAAATATGCCATATATTATAGTGGTGAAATTATAGAAAATAATATATGCAATATACAATAACATATACATATTTGTAAATGTATAATACATATTAAATTAATAATAAAACAATATATAATACTATTTATAATTCATTGGTTAGAACCTTTGGACAGCGAGACCAAATAACGTTGTGCAGAGATTCGTTTGAATTTTGTGTCAAACCCATTTGACATCTTTGTAGTAAATCTATTGAACATAATCTCTCATACACAGGCAATATATACTTTGCAATATCAGGGGAAATATAAGTTGAATTGTTTCATGTAGAGGTATCGTAGTTCCTATGATTAAAATTTTTATAAATAAATAAATTTGAAAATAATTGTATTCAATTTCATACACTGTTTATGTTATTCATTGATACTTTTATATAGAAACAATAGGTAACAAATTCAATTTTTACTATTAAAATAGTGACCATTTCGCATTGCAGTTTTTTGTTTACCAATCTCCACAATATTCATGGTTTGGTGAATCATCTGTAGAGGTAGAATGATAATATCCTACCCAGACTGCTTTGACAATTTCATGGATATCACTTATATTCTTCCTAATCTATGATTATTAATATTATTAATTAGGCTCATCCTATATTAATAAATATATGATATCAAGTATGTCTTATATAGTTTAACTATATATAAGTATAAATAAATTGAAATAATTTAATAAATAAATATTATTTATAAAATGAAATTTACAAAAATAATTTAAAATTTACACTTATAATTTGTAGTATATAACTGTATAACTAACTTCAACTGTAGTATTATTTCGTTCTCTATATTTAACATATCTTGCTTTAGCGGCAATAGATTGTTTTGATGGTTTTGGCATAATAAGAGTATCAAAATCGAATTGTTAAAAAAAAAATTAGAAAAATTACAGATTTAAATAGTATAATAACAAATACAACAAAGCAATTTAAAATACGTAAATTTCATTGTTTGAATCTGTCTTTAAATTTTTTTTAAATGTTAAATATATCTAGTTATATTATATTTTAAAGTTATAAAATAATAACAAATCAAATATTCTGTAATTATTATTTTATATGAAATGTCGATTTTTCTATATTATATAGTTTTTTTAATACTCATAATTAGTATTTATATATCGTATTTTGATTTGAATTTTTGATATATGTATCTAATATATTAAACTTCAATAATATATAATATTTTTTTTCATATTTTAAAAATTAATGTTTAATAAATAGGGCGCACCTCCCCTTAAGTTAGTGAGGTAAGGATATGTTTTAAAGTTATTAAGTTAGGGATAGTTTGGGTTATTGTTTAATAATATAGTTTATTAATTTTACTTCTAAATAAAGAGATACATTACATATTAATAGCAATGGATAAAGTATATTTATAATATAAAGTAGATTGCCTAATAATAAATTAATATCATATTTTGTAAAGGTATTTTTGATATTCAATTACATTTTACTGTAATTAAACAATTATTAACAACTACATTATTCTAAATATTTTTCTACGATGAAATTTATAAAAACTAATTAGTTTTATACTTTAGAAACAAAAGTAGAATTTCAAATGCATTTCACGGCTATACACATTGCTATACACATGGCTATACACATGGCTATATACATGACTATATACATGGCTATGCACATGGCTATACACATGACTATGCACGCGGCTATACACATTGCTATGCGCATGGCTATACACATGGCTATACACATTGCTATGCGCATGGCTATACACATGGCTATATACATGGCTATACACATGGCTATACACATGGCTATGCACATTGCTATGCACGCGGCTACTTTCGAGTAATTAAATATTATAGAGACACAATATACCTGACCACGTTGTCCTTCAAATGCGGCCACGCTGGAGGTGTTCACAATGACGCCTCGTTGACCTTGACCCGGTTTAGTTTCCGCTGGTGTGGAGAGGTCACCAGCCGCACGAGTGCAATCCACGGGGTCATTCTTGGCCATCATTTGGGCAGCTAGTCGGCATACATTGAAAGTTCCGCCGATGTTGACCTAGCAAGGGAGGCGAGAATGAGATGAGAGGTGGGAGGGAGGTAAGGGATGGGGAGGGAATGGATGGGGAGGGAAGGGATGGGGAGGGCTATCGAGGTAAGAAACGGTTTCTTTAAGAAACAATTATAAAAGCGAATGTTCAAAAGCAAATATTGTTATCAAAGTAATTCAATTCAACAAATAAACAAACTTTCTACTTATTATTATTCTTATTCAATTCATTATTGAAATTGAACTCGGTGATACTAGATAGTCGTAGTTATTTATAGAAATCTTCACCTAACTATTGTAACTCATGTAACTATAGCTACAACTTATTGTTTCAATAGAGGTCGCCCCTAATCCGGTTAAAGTTTCTCGTGAATAGACACCTCGAGAACATTCATGAAGTCCTTTTGCGAGTGTATCGTGTTCTTTTTAAGATTCAAGGTCATCACGCTACGCGCAATACCAGCACAGTTGACGGCGACGTCTAGACGGCCAAATGCATCAGAGGTCATGGAGAGGGCATCGATCACCTGCTGCTCAGATGTCACCTATAGTAGGACAAAGTAGGGCAAAGGTCAAAGGGGAACATTTGACAACCTAATAATCAAAGGTAGCATAATAATCGATAGTGTGATAATCGATAATTTATATATTATGTATTATAAATTTAATATAAACTTTATAATAAATGGTCATTATGTTATCATTTTATTGAAAAAATTATAATAAATATATTCTTCATTCATTAGGTTTTTTATAATATTAATAATGATATATCAGAATATTACCAATTATATATTAAATGTTATCAATTATATAATACCAACTATTAACTTACAAACTATTAACTTACCAACTATTAACTTACCAACTATTAACTTACCAACTATTAACTTACCAACTATTAACTTACCAACTATTAACTTACCAACTATTAACTTACCAACTATTAACTTACCAACTATTAACTTACCAACTATTAACTTACCAACTATTAACTTACCAACTATTAACTTACCAACTATTAACTTACCAACTATTAACTTACCAACTATTAACTTACCAACTATTAACTTACCAACTATTAACTTACCAACTATTAACTTACTAACTATTAACTTACCAACTATTAACTTACCAACTATTAACTTACCAACTATTAACTTACCAACTATTAACTTACCAACTATTAACTTACCAACTATTAACTTACCAACTATTAACTTATATTATCTTAAGATAGATGTACTGATTAATTCCCTATATATATATATATATATATATATATATATATATATATATATATCAGATTCTATATTTAATTATGATCTAATAAAGTAATCACTAAACATCAGAATATTAAAATTAAAGAATTTTAGAATTAAATTGAAAGTTTCAAGTGAAAATAAAGAGTTATTTAAATAACAAACGCTAATTCCAACTCCAAAAATCTAAAATACCAACTTTAACAACTATACAAATAAACACTAACAATACTTACAAGTCCATAAGCCAAAACACTTATTAATTAGCAATGACAACACACTAAACCTAAAATAAACCATTACACCAACTTAATATTGTACATTACACCAATCTTAATACTGGACTTTACAATAATATCTAATAATTTAAAAAATAAACTTTAATAATAAACCTTACACCAACACCAACACTAAATATTACAATAACTTAACATTAAACATTACACCAAACCTAATACTAAACATTACACCAAACCTAATACTAAACATTACACTAAACCTAATACTAAACATTACACCAAACATAACACTAAACATTACACAAAACCTAGCACTAAACATTACACCATACCTAACACTAAACATTATACCAAACATAATAATAAATATTACACCAAACATAACATTAAACATTACACCAAACCTAACACTAAATATTACACCAAACCTAACATTAAATATTACACCAAACCAAACACTAAACATTACACCAAACATAACACTAAACATTACACAAAACCTAGCACTAAACATTACACCATACCTAACACTAAACATTATACCAAACCTAACACTAAACATTACACTGATACTAATAAAAACGTACTAACATCGGTGGGAGAAAAGATTACATTAGGACCAAGTCGTTCAGCAATTGAATGGCCTCCAGAATTTGGCAGGTCGAGAATAACAACTTTAGCTCCTTCGCGAACGAACCTTTCAACTGCAGCTAGTCCAAGCCCAGATGCTCCACCAGTCACCAGCGTAACCAGACCCTGGTGAGGTATCATGTAACTAGTCAGATGCAATTGAATTGCAACTAGACGGAGTATATTATTATTTTCATTATTTCAAGTATTATTTTTAAAAAAGATCAAATTAATAAAAGATTTTATTTTGATCACATTTAAAAAAGATCACATTAATTGAATTGGAAATTACTACCATGACTTAAAAATGTAGAATAAATTTCACTTAGATATAATTTTAAAATCCTGGATTTTACATGTTGATAATTTATTACGATTTTTAAAAAATAAAAAAAGAATTCAAGGTAATATTGCCAAATATTAAATATTTCAATGTTATAGATTATTGTTAATTATTAGAATTTCGAGTAAATAATAATAATATTGTCTATTATGTTGATATTACAAATAAATAAGAGTGTGGTCAAATATTATAAATAACAGAGATGAAATCATTGGTTATCAGATTTATTACAGTTAATATTAAATAATATAACATTACAGTACACAATTTATTTTACCTGCATTCTACCTAAACAAACAATTCAGTGTATATCATTTTTTACATTGCATACTTTATATAATAGTGTGCACATCAAAGAAGTATAAAAACATATTACATTGCAGAGAATGATGGAAATAATTATTATTATTATTATTATACAATTATATTTCATAAGCATAAAGGTTATTTAAGCAAAAAAAACAACTTATCTATATTATATATATTTTTTAAATAATATAATCTATATTATATTATTTATATTAGATATTTGAATATAACATTACAGTGTATATCAAATATATGCCAAATATAAATATTATTTTAGATGATTATACAGATGTAAATAATATAATGAATGTATTACAGGGGGTAAGAGGAAAATGGAATACAGATGTAAATAATATAATGCATGTATTAATTAGATATACGGAATTTAAAATAAATTCAAACTAATGTATAATGTAATCGAATTCACTATATATTGATTGGCACCAATTTAAATTATATTTATATTCTATATTATTTTTGTATTATATTTAAATTATTAGGCACAATGTGTTTTCAAATTGTAGAGGTAACGGTTGTGAAAGAATTGGAATTGTTGTCTGTTAATTACTATTCATTGATAACAATAAAAAATCTACATTGGTAATATACTCTAATCCTTAATTCATTATCAATTTTAGACAATTAGTAACATATATAATTTGTAATTATGGATTATATCAGTTGATTTGCTGGATATATATATATTACTATATTATATAAATAATAATATATTATTATAACAATTAACATTTGATTAAATCGTATTTTTTATAATATAAGATGCGTTTATTTGCTACGCATATAATCAAGAATGTAACTTACTTAAAATTAATTGCGAAATTACATTACATAAAATTTGTTTATAAATTGTCAGTTAATAACATAAATACTAGAGCGGTAAATATTTTAAATTTATATTAATTTAATTAAAAGAATTTTGATTGATAAACAATATATATATATATTCTCTTCGTTTAATAGATGGTGAATACAATTTAATTTAATGTAATGTATATTATCTAATCACTATATGAATAGCATATTTATTATTAAATTTAAATAGAGCATATTAATTATATTCGTACTTTTGGGATAAATATTTATAAATCTTGAAAATATTATAAGAAATATTAATATTTTATATAAATATTTATCGACGGAAGGAATCAGTCGCGAATAGTAACTCACTATCGATAGATCGATCAATCGGGTACTCGTTGTTAACAATTAATGAGTACATACTATATACACGTACACTGTACGACGTACAGCACCCCTTCCCCACAACTTTATATTTTGGAACTTTTTGCTTAAATTAAACATAAAAATACACAAAATTAATTATATAATAATTAAAAAAAATAATAAGTTAAATTGCGTATTCATATTTATAAAATATTGTATAACTAAAGTAAACTTTACGGCATATACTAAATCGCTTAAATAGGATAATTGAATGGTTTAACGAACTTTTAATTTTGTAATTGAAGACATACTATTTGAAAGGTCAGATTTTAAATTTGAACCTAAAAATAGAGAATATCTGAAAAATATTAAGATTATTATTATTATTCATATGTAATTGTATAGGTAACATGTATTTAATATAAACAGTATGCGTTGTTTCACTTATGACAGAAAATATATAGAATAGTAACCAATCTTAGTTAATTTAATTTATGAAATAATAATAATATGTAATAATAAATAACAGAGAAAATTAAAAATAATAAAATGCTTACACACACATGACTGGTGTGTGTAGGATTATTGGTGGGTTGGGTATATAAAGAATGCATCTTTATCGATGGAATAGGTCATATAAATTCGTTTAAAATGGCAAAAATGATATTAAATAAAACAATACAATAGATACATATTTATTAAAATATAAGGATTACTAAATTTTTCTAAATTTTTTCTTAAATTAATTTATATGTTTTGAACTAGAAGAAAGAAAGGCTATCTTTCCAGATGGTAATATTCCATACACTGTAACCTACTATTAATCTATAGATTAGTGATGTAATGTCTTAATTAGGGATAAAACGCAGACTTGAAATTAAACTGTTTACATTAAATTTAGTGTGTTTCCTGTAAGATAGATTACAAAGTATATTCTATAATTACTTAAAGTTATAACTTTATATTAATATCCGTAAAGTATAGAATATGAATATTAAAAACACAACACTATCTATATAATATTTATAGTATATATCATAATAAGAAATGTTATCAAATGGTCTACCAAGTAGTAGAATCTATAAATATATTTTCACATTCTCGAATTTTTTCGATTAATTTTAAATAATATTTAATATTTTTGTACCGAGAACTTTTAATTAATAATTTAAGAAGTGCATAACACCATTTCGCGTAGGTATGTATGTCTATATGTATGCATATAAGTACATATATGTATATATATATATATATATATATATATATATATATATATATATGTATATATAGGTATGTATATTGTTATTAGGACAAATGTAGCTGTAGTTAGGACAACACAAAATCAGTTTTTAAATATATAACATATCTTCTACAAAAAGTTTGAATTTGAAATCAAATTTAGGATTATTATCATCTACTACTAACAGTTGTAAGCTAACACGAAAGTAAATTTAGAATGCATACTATGATCAAGTGTCGTCATAGAACATTTGTATAACAAGTATTATTAAATAATATAGCATAATATAAGAAACAAATATTTATATTGTACCTATAATAAGCTTTAAAAAAATGTATTGTATATTATATATCCGGTAAATTCCTTTCATACAATAGCCATTACTCTATCGAAGAAGTTGACATTTAATTTATTGAAGCTCTGAGTATTTTTAGAAAAGGAACCAAATTTAACAATTATTTATTTAATTTTTAGATTTTAATTAAGATTATAGCTGCTTTATATATTTTCGTGATTCAAAAATTAATCGCAACCCAATGTTAAATTCGATATACCATATTATATATATCTAAGTTTGTTATATATCTAAGTTTGAAATATATGCAATATTATGGTTTATTTACCAAAGAGTATTAATATTTCATAGTAGTATATTTTTATTTTATTTCCAAGCTGTTTTTACAAAAATTCAAATTATGCTTACTATGCAATATTAATGGATATAAGATTTGTATTCACATTATTATAACCATTACAAATTTCACACCAGTACAAGTACATAGCACATATATAACCTTTCGTATATTGTAGAAATATCAAATTAATATTAAGTTTAATATTAATAATTTAGAAATACAGACATCTAATGAATATTGCAACTTATTTTCCCATATTTTAGTAACAAATTATTAATATTCTTTTTGATAATATAAAGTATATTGTGTATATTTTAATTATAATATAATTTTCTATCTATGGGTTTATTATCGGAAGGTTGTCCTCTAGCATGGGAAGAGATTAAGCCCTACACAGACCATGTAAGAAAGCATGGGATTTTACAGTTTATTATTCAGTACAATAAACTCAAGAATAGGACAAACGATTGTCTCAAGTGGGGAGATGAGGTTCATTGGATTGATTTATCATTCAATAATTATATAAATAATCAATAATTTTCACTTTATGCAATCTTGATATATTTATTTATTTACTTCAAAAAAGGTTGAATATATGATTGTCGAATTTAATGAAGATCAAAAAACTGCAAAATTGAAGTTATCTGCAGAGGAACTTCTTGAAAAACTTCAAAATGATAAAGAAAATGCGTTAGACTCTCCCTCTCCCGATCCCGCTATTTCCCCCTCCCCATCTGATATATTGAATGATCTATTTATAGATTATATACTAATTAGATCTAATATTAAACAGTTCCCATTCCACTTGGCACCCAGAATATGCAGCGTTTATGATCGAGGGAACTCCGGGACAACCATACGGCCATCGAATGGCCAATTTTAATACCGTCGAGTCTAACATGAAATTAAGGTTAGTCATTAGTACTTCCGAATTTGGAGGTTTAATTATTGGTGTAGTCAGTGCTGTAATTAGTGGTTTAGTTTGAGATATAATTGGTGGTGTAACTATTAGTATTGTTATTGGTATAATGAGTATGTCAGTGTTGCTGTAGGAGCCACTACTACTACCACTACTTACACCACTACCTACACCACTACCTACACTACTACCTACACCACTACCTACACCACTACCTACACTACTACCTACACCACTACCTACACCACTACCTACACCACTACCTACACCACTACCTACACCACTACCTACACCACTACCTACACTACTACCTACACCACTACCTACACTACTACCTACACCACTACCTACACCACTACCTACACCACTACCTACACTACTACTTTCACCACTACCTACACTACTACCTACACCACTACCTACATCACTACCTACACCACTACCTACACCACTGCCTACACTACTACCTACACCACTACCTACACCACTACCTATACAACTACCTACACTACTACCTACACCACTACATACACCACTAACTACATCACTACCTACACCACTACCTACACCACTACCTACACTACTACCTACACTACTACCTACACTACTACATACACCACTACCTACACCACTACCTACGCCACTACCTACACTACTACCTACACCACTACCTACACTACTACCTACACTACTACCTACACTACTACCTACACCACTACATACACTACTACCTACACCACTACCTACACTACTAACTACACAACTACCTACACTACTACTTTCACCACTACCTACACTACTACCTACACTACTACCTACACCACTACCTACACCACTACCAAAACTACTACTTTCACCATTACCTACACTACTACCTACACTACTACCTACACCACTACCTACACTACTATTTTCACCAATACCTACACCACTACCTACACTACTACTTACACCACTACATACACTACTACCTACACTACTACCTACACTACTACCTACACTACTACATACACTAGTACCTACACTACTACCTACATCACTAACTACACTACTACCTACTCTACTACTTACACCACTACCTTAACCACTACCTTAACCACTACCTTAACCACTACCTACACCACTGCCTACACTACTACCTACCCCACTACATACACCACTACCTATACCACTACCTACACCACTACCTACACCACTACCTACACTACTACCTACACTACTACATACACCACTACCTACACCACTAACTACACTACTACCTACACTACTACCTACACTACTACCTACACTACTACCTACACCACTACCATACTTACACCACTACCTACACTACTACCTACATTACTAACTACACTACTACCTACACTACTACCTACACCACTACCTACACCACTACCTACACCACTACCTACACCACTACCTATACTACTACCTACACCACTACCTACACCACTACCTACACCACTACCTACACTACTACCTACACCACTACCTACACCACTACCTACACCACTACCTACACCACTACCTACACTACTACCTACACCACTACCTACACTACTACCTACACCGCTACCTACACCACTACCTACACCACTATCTACACTACTACCTATACTAATACCTACACCACTTCCTACACTACTACCTACACCACTAACTACACTACTACCTACACTACTACCTACATTACTACCTACACTACTACCTACACTACTACCTACACCACTACCTACACCACTACCTACACCACTACCTACACCACTACCTACACCACTACCTACACCACTACCTACACTACTACCTACACTACTACCTACACCACTACCATACTTACACCACTACCTACACCACTACCTATACTACTACCTACACCACTACCTACACCACTACCTACACCACTACCTACACTACTAACTACACCACTACCTACACCACTACCTACACCACTACCTACACCACTACCTACACCACTACCTACACTACTACCTACACCGCTACCTACACCACTACCTACACTACTACCTACACTACTACCTACACCACTACCTACACTACTACCTACACCACTACCTACACCACTACCTACACCACTACCTACACCACTACCTACACCACTACCTACACCACTACCTACACCACTACCTACACTACTACCTACACCACTACCTACACTACTACCTACACCACTACCTACACCACTACCTATACCACTACCTACACTACTACGTACACCACTACCTACACTACTATTTTCACCAATACCTACACTACTACCTACACTACTACTTACACCACTACCTACACCACTACCTACACTACTACCTACACTACTACCTACACCACTACCTACACTACTACCTACACTACTACCTACACTACTACCTACACTACTACCTACACTACTACCTACACTACTACCTACACCACTACCTATAC
Source organism: Osedax frankpressi (assembly GCA_964035775.1). Classification (NCBI taxonomy): domain Eukaryota; kingdom Metazoa; phylum Annelida; class Polychaeta; order Sabellida; family Siboglinidae; genus Osedax; species Osedax frankpressi. Next base: position 42,797,246 of record OZ038313.1, read on the forward strand.
CACTACCTACACTACTACCTACACTACTACCTACACTACTACCTACACCACTACCTACATCACTACCTACACCACTACCTACACCACTACCTACACTACTACCTACATCACTACCTACACTACTACCTACACCACTACCTACACCACTACCTACACCACTACCTACACCACTACCTACACCACTACCTACACCACTACCTACACCACTACCTACACCACTACCTACACCACTACCTACACCACTACCTACACTACTACCTACACTACTACCTACACCACTACCTACACCACTACCTACACCACTACCTACACTACTACATACACCACTACCTACACCACTACATACATCACTACCTACATCACTACCTACACCACTACCTACACCACTACCTACACTACTACTTTCACCACTACCTACACCACTACCTACACCACTACCTACGCCACTACCTACACTACTACCTACACCACTACCTACACCACTACCTACACCACTACCTATACTACTACTTTCACCACTACCTACACTACTACCTACACTACTACCTACACCACTACCTACATCACTACCTACACCACTACCTACGCCACTACCTACACTACTACCTACACTACTACCTACACTACTACCTACACTACTACCTACACCACTACCTACACCACTACCTACATCACTACCTACACCACTACCTACATCACTACCTACACCACTACCTACGCCACTACCTACACTACTACCTACACTACTACCTACACTACTACCTACACTACTACCTACACCACTACCTACACCACTACCTACACCACTACCTACACTACTACCTACACTACTACTTACACCACTACATACACTACTACCTACACCACTACCTACACTACTACCTACACTACTACCTACACTACTACCTACACCACTACCTACACTACTACCTACACCACTACCTACACCACTACCTACACTACTACCTACACTACTACCTATACTACTACCTACACCACTACATACACTACTACCTACACTACTACCTACACCACTACCTACACTACTACCTACACTACTACCTACACTACTACCTACACCACTACCTACACTACTACCTACACCACTACCTACACCACTACTTACACCACTACATACACTACTACCTACACTACTACCTACACTACTACCTACACCACTACCTACACTACTACCTACACCGCTACCTACACTACTACCTACACTACTTCCTACACTACTACCTACACTACTTCCTACACCACTACCTACACCACTACCTACACCACTACCTACACTACTACCTACACTACTACCTACACTACTATCTACACCACTACCTACACTACTACCTACACCACTACCTACACTACTTCCTACACTACTACCTACACTACTTCCTACACTACTACCTACACCACTACCTACACCACTACCTACACCACTACCTACACCACTACCTACACTACTACCTATACTGCTACCTACACTACTACCTATACTGCTACCTACACCACTTCCTACACTACTACCTACACCACTACCTACACCACTACCTACACCACTACCTACACTACTACCTACACTACTACCTACACTACTACCTACACCACTACCTACACCACTACCTACACTACTACCTACACCACTACCTACACCACTACCTACACCACTACCTACACTACTACCTACACTACTACCTACACTACTACCTACGCCACTACCTACACTACTACCTACACTACTACCTACACCACTACCTACACCACTACCTACACTACTACCTACACCACTACCTACACCACTACCTACACTACTACATACACTACTACCTACACTACTACCTATACTGCTACCTACACCACTTCCTACACTACTACCTACACCACTACCTACACCACTACCTACACCACTACCTACACTACTACCTACACTACTACCTACACTACTACCTACGCCACTACCTACACTACTACCTACACTACTACCTACACCACTACCTACACCACTACCTACACTACTACCTACACCACTACCTACACCACTACCTACACCACTACCTACACCACTACCTACACCACTACCTACACCACTACCTACACCACTACCTACACCACTACCTACACCACTACCTACACCACTACCTACACCACTACCTACACTAATACATACACCACTACCTACACCACTACCTACACTACTACCTACACCACTACCTACACCACTACCATACATACACCATTACCTACACTACTACCTACACCACTACCTACACCAATACCATACATACACCACTACCTACACTACTACATATACTACTACATACACTACTACCTACACTACTACCTACACCACTACCTACACTACTACCTACACTACTACATACACCACTACCTACACCACTACCTATACCATTACCTACACTACTACCTACACTACTACCTACACCACTACCTACACCACTACCTACACCACTTCCTACACTACTACCTACACCACTACCTACACCACTACCTACACCACTACCTACACTACTACCTACACTACTACCTACACTACTACCTACACCACTACCTACACCACTACCTACACTACTACCTACACTACTACCTACACTACTACCTACACCACTACCTACACCACTACCTACACCACTACCTACACCACTACCTACACCACTACCTACACCACTACCTACACCACTACCTACACTAATACATACACTAATACATACACCACTACCTACACCACTACCTACACTACTACCTACACCACTACCTACACCACTACCATACATACACCATTACCTACACTACTACCTACACCACTACCTACACCACTACCTACACTACTACCTACACCACTACCTACACCAATACCATACATACACCACTACCTACACTACTACATATACTACTACATACACTACTACCTACACTACTACCTACACCACTACCTACACTACTACCTACACTACTACATACACCACTACCTACACCACTACCTATACCATTACCTACACTACTACCTACACTACTACCTACACCACTACCTACACCACTACCTACACCACTACCTACACCACTACCTACACCACTACCTACACCACTACCTACACCACTACCTACACTACTACCTACACTACTACCTACACCACTACCTACACTACTACATACACCACTACCTACACCACTACCTACACTACTACCTACACCACTACCTACACCACTACCTACACCACTACCTACACCACTACCTACACCACTACCTACACCACTACCTACACCACTACATACACCACTATCACTGCCTACACAAAAATTGACTCAGCAAGTGATTTATTCTTAACAATGAGTTTGCATTTTTTTAAATATGATCTATTTTTAATTTGTCTAATAAAAGTATTATTTACAAGGTCAATTTGATACATGAGTAGAAGCAAGATAATCAATAATATATATTACTGTATAATTGTATTTCATATAGTTTAAAGTACTTATAATATTATAATAATGTTATATATATATATTTACATATATATGTATGTATATATTAAGGTAAATAATAATAATTTTTTTACAGACTGTTTGAAAATGTCAACCTGACATTCTCATTTAGTTGTTGACTAGAACTGTTATTTAAATTACTGAAGTTAATCAATTACTTATAAAATAGTAGTTGTACTCATAATTTATTAATAATTCTCGATCTAGACGACAACAAATTACCTGTCTTCTTTCTGAAAATCAATCAGCTATGACCTTGACCTCATTTCCCAGGTAAGTAACTTGTCAATCAAACTGCATATCTGCATCTTTACAACTCTACACTCATACTCACACAATTACACTAGACTAGGCTGTCCTAACTTCACAGAACCCACATTAATACCGACCCCAGATACTGGCTACACAAGGTCATTATATTTTCCTGATGGTGTAATCTACAATGGTCATCCGAGATTCAAGTTAGGCTTATCACAAACACACCAAAACTCTTAATTTCATACTCACCAACACATCTACTCACTCACTTAGTCACTCACACATCAACTCACTTATTCACACACTTATTCACTCACTTATCCACTCATTTATTCACACACTCATCAACTCACTTATTCACACACTCATCAACTCATTTATTCACTCATTTATTCACTCACTCGTCAACTCACTTATTCACTCACTTATTCATTCACTCCTCAAATCACTCATCAACTCATTTATTCACTCATTTATTCACTCATTCATCAACTCACTTATTCACTCACTTATTCACACACTCATCAACTCACTTATTCACACACTCATTTATTCACTCACTCATCAACTCACTTTTTATAATGTATTGTTATCTTATTTAAACCATTGGTCGTCAATATTTTGAAGAAAAGATTTGTTACACCCTCCAGCTTAGATGAAGTGTAAACAATGCAGAGAAGATATTTCGAATGTACCATCATTGGATTGTACGCAATGTCCAGCTCGATACCATCTGCAGTGCCTACATAAAGCCGGAATCTTATCAGTTAAATGGAGGAAATCGACAGTACCACCAAACAGTCTGTGGGAATTAATGACTTCACCTTTTTTTTAATTTATCTGCACTTCTTGCCATACTACCAATGCTTCCATACCTACTCAACCATCTCCAATACATTCACAATCCAAAAATTCTCCTATAATAACTCTACCATCTATTAACTCTTCTGCGCATACATACCCGCCCACTAATACTGTCACTAACCCACTACCCCAACAATCTCCCATGATTACCCTACACTCTTTAGACAGAAAACTATATACATTTGAACAAACACTTGACACTATAAGTATAAAACAGGACCAATACCATTTTATCCGACATCAATCAAACTTTACAGAACCAATTAGACTTCCTACAGATAGCAACCCACGATATAATATGCCCCCATTTCCACAGCATAGACCTAACTTCCCCAATTCCCCAATACTACCTATTAACCGAAATTCACGCACTGCCTACCAACCATTACGCAACAGACGAGATTTACTTAATTTCCCAAACCACATACATAAACCTACTAATTATATTTACTCTCATCCACGACAGCAAAACCAACATACTCAATCTCAACCTCAATCTCATTATATCAACAATAGAATACTACATCACGCGATAATTAATAAACTAACATCACCAAAAACCAAATCTTCATTTAATCGAACAACTAATAAATATGAACTTAGGAAAATTACTAGTGATGGCAAAACTGACTGGATTTCTAACCCAGTTATGTATACTAGTAAGGATTTTGAAAGTTGGACTAAATCTTATAAGTCATATACTGACCGACTCCTACATTTCCCGACAACATCTAAACTCCCCACAACAATCCAACAACCGACAGCTCCCCAACTCCATTTATCATCTCAACTCCCATCTGTATCACAACCTATATCACCTAACAATAATAAATGACTGAAAAATAACTTAAAAATATCCTTACTAAATATACAATCCCTAAATAATAAACCAGAATTAGTACACTCCCTAATAGCAAATAACAAAATAGACATTATGTGCTTGACTGAGACATGGTCTACTGAATACTCCACACCGACTTTCATAACAGCTACACCTAAGACACACTTCTTTATTAACTATTCCAGAGCATCACGCGCTGGAGGTATAGCTGCTATAATCCACAACTCTATAACTCTACATAAACAAACTAATTCTACGATTAACTCTATTGAACTCACACACATACAACTAACTCATAAATCAGCTAATATTTCCACTGATCTCAATATAATCTTGCTGTACCGACCCCCTAACTCAACTAGCCCATTAAATACTATATATGACATACTAAATGATGTTCATGATAAAAACAACTTAATAATTCCAGGTGATATTAATTTAAATCCAGACTCATTGAGATTCAAAAATATACTAAATGACTTAAATCTAAAAAAACATATTATTGACCCTACGCATAGTAAAGGTAATACCTTAGACTTAGTTATAACCAGAAATTCACAGAACAAAATACACACGAATGTAGGACCCAGAATTACAGACCATAACATTATTAATTTATATTTAAATTTAATTAAACCTAAACAAATAATTAAATATATTACCTATAGAAAACTACACAACATTGACACTTTGGAATACTCTAATGACTTACACAAGTTAACAATAGTTGATTATGACAATACTGACGCCACTGCCAAACATATACAACAGCACCTCACAACTATACTAGATAAAAACGCTCCTCTCAGAACAACTAAAGTACATCTAAGAAGTACTAATGCTTGGTGGAATACTGAATTATCTGAATTACACAGAATTATTAGAAAGAAAGAATTAATTTAGAGGAAAAATAAAAATACTATCAACTATAATGACTACATGTACCACCGAAAAAAATATTTTAAGGAAATTAAAATTACTAAAACAATATTCTATCAAAACAAAATTACTTCAGAAAAAAATAATATGAAACAACTCTATAAAACTTTTGATGGTCTCTTAAACGTTAAGGAAAAAACTGAATGCCCTATACATAATGAATCTTTTGCAAACTTTTTTATTGATAAAATAATTAAAATTTATAATGAAATAGAATTCAACTCAGATAACAATTTAAGAGATAAATACATAGACACACTAAATAAACCTACTTGTATCTCGGAAGCCATACCAACTATAACCTCAACATATATTGAACGACTTATAAGACTAACTCATTTTAAAACTAACATTTATATAGACTGCATGACACCCCAATTAATAAAATTAAACATCCGCTTTATTTCACTTATTTACTCAAATCTTATTAACAAATGTATTACTCATAACAACTTCCCACTTTCACTGAAACACTCCATTATAACTCCAATCATAAAAAAAACTTCCCTAGACTACTCCATTCCTAACAACTACAGACCTATATCAAACTTATCTTTACTATCAAAAATTTTCGAAAGGATTATTGCCACACATATCATTAAACATATCACCGCCAATAGTTTAGATAATACAAAGCAGAGTGCCTACAAACCTTACCATAACACTGAAACACTATTAAACTAAATCTTACAAATTACATTTCTCATAACATAAAAAACAATCGTTTTGTAATTCTTATATTACTAGATTTAACTGCCGCTTTTGATACTATTAACCACAACATATTATTCGCTAAATTACAATCAATTGGAATACATAACACTATAATACAACTAATAAAATCATATTTAACCGAAAGAACCTTCAATATCAAATCTGATAAACTGAGTAAAAATTGTAACTGCTCTCAAATCGGAGTACCTCAAGGTAGTGTCTTGGGTCCACTTTTATTTAATATATATATATCCGATATCGTTTTAATTATGAACTCCCATAATACTAAATACCACATGTACGCTGACGACACACACATTTACACTTCCACAACCTTTAATGAATTACCGAATACACTAAAAAAATCAATAGCATAACGACGAAATAAGAAAATTACTTTAATTATAATTACTTGAAATTTAATTTACAGAAAACTGAATGCATCATATTCCATAGTAAAAGTCATACGCCACCACCTATCACACATATTAAAATTGCAAATAAAGATATACCCATTAAGACAACTATAACTACTTTAGGTGTAATATTAGAATCTGACTTAACCTTCGACAAGCATATTTCATTAATAACTAAGCAATGTAACTATAAAATATTTAAAATAAAACAAATTAAACACCTTCTCAACCAGACATCACTCAAAATACTCACATCTGCCTACATTCTATCTAAACTTGACTATTTCAACTCACTTTTAATTAATATACCTAAAATACAAGAAAAACGACTAAACAAAATTATTAACCATACTTGCAGACTTATTTACAAACTCCCTAAACGAACACACATCACATTATACAGAAAAAAACTTAAATTTCTAACCTTTAAACACAGATCCATATACAAAATTCTAACAATAATACATACAGCACTGAAAACTGATATCCCTAAATATATGAGCGACTCAATTAAACTAAAACTGAAAAGCAATTTAAGGTCATCCAATAAAAAACTGCTTAAACAAGACATAACAAACAATTTTCCACAACTTTGGAATAAACTACCCATAACTGTTACCAATGAAAATAATAAAAATACTTTTAAAAGCAAACTTCACAAATACTTACTTGATCTAGACTGATATAACCTGACACACTCTTATAATATTCCTACTGCTACTGAATTATCAAATCGATTTACACTGTACTTTTACCTAATACAATACCTATTACTCAACAACCAATACTCAACTACTTTATTTTCTACATCCTATATTACTTTTCCATTTTTACTACTTACTTCTTACCAACTTACCTCACTACCATACTTTACCTCCTTTACACGTACATTTATATCTGACTTATTTTCTCTATATACTATCCCCTATACAGTTTTCCCATATGTATAATGTACATTGCACACTTCCCTCACATGCAATTCCCTCTCACGTGACTTCCTTACACATATTACCACAATTATTACCTCGATTTTATTTATTTTGAAAAACGTATTTACTATATTAATTGTGTTATATTTCGTTAATAATACTTACACTCACCTTCGAACAATGTAAAAATTGGATTTTCGTGAATAAAGATATACACACACACATACACACACACACTTATTCATTCATTATTCATACACTCATATACTCACTTATTCACTCATTTATTCACTCACTTATTCACACGCTCATTCACTCACTTATTCACTCACTCATCAACTCACTTATTCATACACTTATTCACTCACTCATAAACTCACTTATTCACACACTTATTCACTCACTCATAAACTCACTTATTCACTCATTTATTCAATCACTTATTCACACGCTCATTCACTCACTTATTAACTCACTCATCAACTAACTTATTCACATACTTAATCACTCACTTATAAACTCACTTATTCACTCACTTATTCACACGCTCATTCACTAACTTATTCACACACTCATTCACTCACTTATTCACTAACTCATCAACTCGCTTATTCACTCACTCATAAACTCATTTATTCACTCACTTATTCACACACTTATTCACTCACTCATAAACTCACTCATTCACTCACTTATTCACTAACTCATCAACTCACTTATTCACTCACTCATAAACTCATTTATTCACTCACTTATTCACACACTTATTCACTCACTCATAAACTCACTCATTCGCTCACTTATTCACTCACTTATTCATTCACTTATTCATTCACTTATTCACTCACCTATTCACTCACTCATTAACTCACTTATTCACTCACTTATTCATTCACTTATTCACTCACTTATTTACTCACTTATTCACACGCTCATTCACTCACTTATTCACTCACTCATCAACTCACTTATTCACACGCTCATTCACTCACTTATTCACTCACTCATCAACTCATTTATTCACACACTTATTCAGTCACTCATAAACTCACTTATTCACTCACTTATTCATTCACTTATTCACTCACTTATTCACTCACTTATTCACTCACTTATTCACTCACTTATTCACACGCTCATTCACTCACTTATTCACTCACTCATCAACTCACTTATTCACACACTTATTCACTCACTCATAAACTCACTTATTCACTCACTTATTCACTCACTCATCAACTCACTTATTCACTCACTTATTCACTCACTCATCAACTCACTTATTCACTCTCTCATTCACACACTCATCATCTCACTTATTCACTCACTTATTCAAACATTTATTCACACACTTATTCACACACTTATTCACTCACTCATCAACTCACTTATTCACTCACTTATCAACACACTCATCAACTCACTTATTCACTCACTTATCAACACACTCGTCAACACACTTATTCACACACTTATTCACTCACTCATCAACTCACTTATTCACTCACTTATCAACACACTCATCAACTCACTTATTCAATCACTTATTTACACACTTATTCACTCACTCATCAACTCACTTATTCACTCACTTATCAACACACTCGTCAACTCACTTATTCACACACTCATCAACTCACTTATTCACACACTTATTCACTCACTTATTCACTTACTCATCAACTCACTTATTCACACACTCATCAACTCACTTATTCACTCACTTATTCACTCACTCATTAACTCACTTATTCACTCACTTATTCACTCACTCATCAACTCACTTATTCACACACTCATCAACTCACTTATTCACACGCTCATTCACTCACTTATTCACTCACTCATCAACTCACTTATTCACACACTTATTCACTCACTCATAAACTCATTTATTCACACACTTATTCACTCACTCATAAACTCACATATTCATTCACTTTTTACTCACTCATCAACTCACTTATTCACTCACTTATTCATTCACTTATTCACTCACTCATCAACTCACTTATTCACTCACTTATTCACTCACTTATTCACACACTTATTCACTCACTTATTCACATACTCATCAACTCACTTATTCACTCACTTATTCACTCACTCATCAACTCACTTATACACTCACTTATTCAAACATTTATTCACACACTCATCAACTCACTTATTCACCCACTTATTCACACACTTATTCACGCACTCATCAACTCACTTATTCACCCACTTATTCACTCACTTATTCACACACTCATCAACTCACTTATTCACTCACTTATTCACTCACTCATTAACTCACTTATTCACTCACTCATCAACTCACTTATTCACTCACTCATCAACTCACTTATTCACTCACTTATTCACACACTCATAAACTCACTCATCAACTCACTTATTCACCTACTTATTCACACACTTAGTCACTCACTCATCAACTCACTTATTCACTCACTTATTCACTCACTTATTCACACACTTATTCACGCACTCATCAACTCACTTATTCACCCACTTATTCACTCACTTATTCACACACTCATCAACTCACTTATTCACACACTTATTCACACACTCATCAACTCACTTATTCACTCACTTATTCACTCACTTATTCACACACTTATTCACGCACTCATCAACTCACTTATTCACCCACTTATTCACTCACTTATTCACACACTCATCAACTCACTTATTCACTCACTTATTCACACACTTATTCACACACTCATCAACTCACTTATTCACTCACTTATTCACACACTTATTCACGCACTCATCAACTCACTTATTCACCCACTTATTCACTCACTTATTCACACACTCATCAACTTACTTATTCACACACTTATTCACACACTTATTATAACGTAAAGTATAAATTAAATATTTAATTTTTTATTTAATAATTTATTATTTCAATTAAGAATTCTTTATAATGATCTTATCGAATCTTATATAATGGCTATGTTGTCAAACAGAACTTTGACCCAGAATATTCGACAAAGAAGAGGAGAAAAAATTGCAATTAACATTCCAGGTTCAAGTTAAACTTCTACTAAACCCTCTTACCTCCTTCTACTCACTTTACTACCTTACATCTTCCTTCACCTATTCCCTCACCCCTCCCTAATCTCCTCCCTAACTTCCTCAAAAGTATATAGAGACACAGAAACTGCTAGCCCCTTCCTAGGGGGCTCTAATCACATTAACTCCTCTGATGAAATCATAAATGATGAGTCACGTGCTGTAATGTTAGAAGATCATGTTTATATGGATGCCATGGGGTTTGGGATGGGGTGTTGCTGTCTCCAAATGACTTTTCAGGTTTGCATCACAAATATTAATTAATTATTAATAATAATAATTTCCAACTTCCGCCTATTTACAGGATAATAATAACTCCCAACTTCTGCCTATCTAGCATAATAATAACTACAAACTTCTCCTTATCTACCATAATATTAACTCCCAACTTTTCTCTATTTACCATAATAATAACCCCCAACCATTTGTATAATCCGCATTTGATTAATTTAATATTATAATAACATAAATTAAGAATATATTATTATGATATATAGATTATATAGATATATAAGCTCTATATTATTATGATATATAGCTTATATAAGATACATAGAATGCAAATTAGACTTTACATAGTTAATTTATTAAATATATATTATCCACAAATATTTCAAAAATTGTCTGATATTTTCGATGTAGCCTGTAGAATATTATAAAATATAATCAAAGTTTATCCTACACAAGCAATATTTATGAACTAATGTATATAATTATTTTGTTATGTATAAATGATATAAATAATACATAAATACATGCTAATTTTATTCATTCTAAATAAATATGGTTTAGGTGTTTATTTAACAATTATAGCAAGAAATATCAATTCCCAGTATAACAAATACACGTGCAAAGTATTTCTGTAAAATTGTGTATAATATTTGAGGATTAACTCTTGACATTATCTTAGGAATATCTTTGCTGATTATTAACTAACTTCAATTATTTGGCTTTTTTAAGACATTGTCGTTCAAATAATAAACTAACAATTATATGTATAATATTTCATTTAATGTCCGTATAAGTTATTACCCACTGATTATCATTTATTAATACACGTTAAGAAAATATATCAATATTAATCAAATTGACCTGAAAAATTGAGAATATAATCAAAAATAGAAAATGTACTAATTGTTGAATTCATTTCATACTATAAATATAATTTAATAAGCCTTATTATCAATATAACAATACAATTATATCACTAATGTATTGAATGAAAACATGTTGCATTGAATAACTCTCTAAGTTCTAATCAATTATAAATTTGTTTCTAACCTTTGCTCTATAAAGGACTCTAACAACAACTTCTATATAATATTATAGAATCTAAATACATGATTTGTCATAGAAATTAATAAAATGATATTATAATTTAGTTAATTGAATATTTTTCGATTTAGTTCTAAATGTTTATTCTTAAAATGCCAAAATCATCAATTCATTCTTTTTAAACCCATTTAAGGATTTAATTCCCAGAATTAGAAAATACTCATTAACTAGATATTATAATTTTACAACATTTGTATGTTTATCATAATTGAATGATGTTTATCAATATTATAAATATGATATTAGTATATTGATTAACTTTCGTAATTTAATAATGAGTATTGTTCATGTGCGTTAATAAATCAATATGATTATCAGTAGCATAGGCCAATGTTTGCATATCTTTTATTTGTATTTATAATTTACATGACACCATACACTATACACTAATACACCATACACACTAATAATAACTTATATTATTAACTGTATTCTAACCTGACTGTATTTAATAATACCACTGGAGGAGAGATTATAAACAAAATGTAATATAGCCTAATAATAGTTTGTATTATTATTAATATCTAGATAGCTTTAGCATATCAGTTATGATCTCAATACATTGAACTTATAATCAAGGTAAATAATAGTTCTCTGTACCTATAGAAATATATCAATAGTGGAAATAAAGGATTTAATTGATATATGAATTATGCCAATTAAAAACTATATTTATATAGTAATTATAATTGGAGGTGACATGATTTTTAATTTTGTATAATACATTTTTATTCCTCACAAATGTATTCAATTATATTCCATTTTTCATTTATATATAATAGAATGATATTAATATAGTTTATAACATAATAATAGATTATTTAATCTTAAAGGTCATTTATTATCATTAATATATCATAATATAATATATAATTATCATTTATAATGAAAATCTTTTATAAAGGAATTATTTATATAATACAGTTACTTTATAATTGACTTACTTTACAATTATAATTTATAAAATTAAAAGAATATATAAATGAATTTCAAAACATTTCCATAAATAATATTTTTCATAAATGATAAAAAATGTTGAGTAATAAATTCAGTATCAGAAATATTGAAACTTATTTCCTAATGTAATTGTGATATTAGTTATATGCTAAATATATATATATATATATATATATATATATTTATATATATATATATATTTATATATATTTGTATATATATATATATATATATATATATATATATACAAATATATATAAATATATATATATATATATATATATATTTATATATATTTGTATATATATATATATATATATATATATATATATACAAATATATATAAATATATATATATATATAAATATATATATATATATATATATATATATTTATATATATATATATATATATATATATATTTATATATATATATATATTTATATATATATATAAATATATATATATATATAAATATATATATATATTTATATATATATATAAATATATATATATATATAAATATATATATATATATATATATATATATAAATATATATATAT
>OZ038313.1:42811856-42859356 GCA_964035775.1 Osedax frankpressi
AAATACTGTCATCTTTCCTTCTTCTCCAAATATCTTCTTTGTGTAGTTTATACTGAAGCAATATTTTTTAAAAATTAATTTTTTATATTTTCTCTCATTTCTCAATTTCGAAATAAATATTTACGTCTATCAATTTGTTTTTAGCATTTCTCACTAAAAAAAGTGAGTCAATTTTGTCGAACTTGTTTTTCATTATTAATTGTAAACGATATATCAAATAATTTATTACTCCACTCTTCATTCTCATAATAGTATTTAAATATATTGTCTACAATATATAACCATGTCACTAAAATAATATTAACTTATATTAAATATTGATTAATATAATATTATATTAACTAACTAAAGATATTTTTATCTTTGTAAATTAATATTACCAAAATACCAAAATGCATTACAAAATGTATATTTATTAGTAAGTAAATAATAAAATGTGATCAAAATCAAATTATAACTGTAAAATTAGTATATTATTTATTTTTAAGCAAGATAAACAATAATTATAAAGTATTTATGAATGTTCGTGTAAAAAGATGTTAAACATCAAATTCAACCTTTACTGAATAATTCATCTTTATACATGAGAATTTAGTTTGGGGGTGAATAGAAAAAGTTGGTAAATAATATATTCAATGAATTTGTTATTAAATATATCTAAAATTAATAAAACTGATTAATAGTCAGTTAATAATTTACCTGCTACATTATAAACAAAAAAAGTACTTAAGTGCAAATACTAATCATTTAAACAATAATTGAACCAATTAAATCCATTCCATACAATGTATATTATTGGAGAAATGAAAACAAATTAAATTAAGCTTAGAAGGATAGAATTTTACAATAATAATAATACAATATTAATAATATATTATTTTAAACATGTGTATTAAATTGTAATATTTACATTATTATAATTGACACAACCTAAATAAACCTAAATTTGAATATAATGTATTTATACAATATAGTAATATCTATAAATATCACAAACATATTTTACATAGTATAATAATTATATGATTTATTAATAATCTTCCAGTATATGTATTATATTTTATACAAATTGCATTAAAAAGCAGTATACATTGCATACAACATTACCCATTATTTACTCCCAACTTCCACATATCTACTGACTATTAACTCCCAACTTCTACATATCTACCCTCTATTAACTCCCAACTTGCACATATCTACCCACTATTAACTCCCAACTTCCACATATCAACCCACTATTAACTCCCAACTTGCATATATCTACTGACTATTAACTCCCAACTTGCATATATCTACTGACTATTAACTCCCAACTTGCACATATCTACTGACTATTAACTCCCAACTTCCACATATCAACCCACTATTAACTCCCAACTTGCATATATCTACTGACTATTAACTCCCAACTTGCACATATCTACTGACTATTAACTCCCAACTTCCACATATCTACACATTATTTACTCCCAACTTCCACATATCTACCCACTATTAACTCCCAACTTCCACATATCTACACATTATTTACTCCCAACTTCCACATATCTACCCACTATTAACTCCCAACTTCCACATATCAACCCACTATTAACTCCCAACTTGCATATATCTACTGACTATTAACTCCCAACTTCCACATATCTACACATTATTTACTCCCAACTTCCACATATCTACCCACTATTAACTCCCAACTTCCACATATCTACACATTATTTACTCCCAACTTCCACATATCTACTGACTATTAACTCCCAACTTCCACATATCTACTGACTATTAACTCCCAACTTGCACATATCTACCCACTATTAACTCCCAACTTCCACATATCTACTGACTATTAACTCCCAACTTGCACATATCTACCCACTATTAACTCCCAACTTCCACATATCTACTGACTATTAACTCCCAACTTGCATATATCTACTGACTATTAACTCCCAACTTGCACATATCTACTGACTATTAACTCCCAACTTCCACATATCTACACATTATTTACTCCCAACTTCCACATATCTACCCACTATTAACTCCCAACTTCTACATATCTACTGACTATTAACTCCCAACTTGCACATATCTACCCACTATTAACTCCCAACTTCCACATATCTACTGACTATTAACTCCCAACTTGCACATATCTACCCACTATTAACTCCCAACTTCCACATATCTACTGACTATTAACTCCCAACTTGCACATATCTACTGACTATTAACTCCCAACTTCCACATATCTACCCACTATTAACTCCCAACTTCCACATATCTACTGACTATTAACTCCCAACTTCCACATATCTACCCATTATTTACTCCCAACTTTCACATATCTACCCACTATTAACTCCCAACTTCCACATATCTATCCATTATTAACTCCCAACTTTCACATATCTACCCACTATTAACTCCCAACTTCCACATATCTACTGACTATTAACTCCCAACTTCCACATATATACCCACTATTAACTCCTTACTTCCACATATCTACTGACTATTAACTCCCAACTTCTACATATCTACCCACTATTAACTCCCAACTTGCACATATCTACTGACTATTAACTCCCAACTTCCAAATATCTACTGACTATTAACTCCCAACTTGCACATATTTAATGACTATTAACTCCCAACTTCCACATATCTACCCATTATTTACTCCCAACTTGCACATATCTACTGACTATTAACTCCCAACTTGCACATATTTAATGACTTTTAACTCCCAACTTCCACATATCTACCCACTATTAACTCCTTACTTCCACATATCTACTGACTATTAACTCCCAACTTCTACATATCTACTGACTATTAACTCCCAACTTCCACATATCTACCCACTATTAACTCCCAACTTCCACATATCTACCCACTATTAACTCCCAACTTCCACATATCTACTGACTATTAACTCCCAACTTCCACATATCTACCCACTATTAACTCCCAACTTCCACATATCTACCCACTATTAACTCCCAACTTGCACATATCTACTGACTATTAACTCCCAACTTGCACATATCTACCCACTATTAAATTCCCAACTTCCACATATCTACTGACTATTAACTCCCAACTTCCACATATCTACCCTCTATTAACTCCCAACTTCCACATATCTACTGACTATTAACTCCCAACTTCCAAATATCTAATGACTATTAACTCCCAACTTCCACATATCTACTGACTATTAACTCCCAACTTCCACATATCTACTGACTATTAACTCCCAACTTCCACATATCTACTGACTATTAACTCCCAACTTCCACATATCTACCCACTATTAACTCCCAACGTCCACATATCTACCCACTATTAACTCCCAACTTGCACATATCTACTGACTATTAACTCCCAACTTGCACATATCTACCCACTATTAACTCCCAACTTGCACATATCTACTGACTATTAACTCCCAACTTCCAAATATCTAATGACTATTAACTCCCAACTTCCACATATCTACTGACTATTAACTCCCAACTTCCACATATCTACCCACTATTAACTCCTAACCAAAAATATCTATCCACTAACTCCTCTTTGTTTATTTCATACTTTTAACTAACCCAGGACTACCCAGACCCCATTCATCACACCTTATATAAACAGCACTCCATTCCCCGCTATTGATCCATTTAAACCCAACATCACTGTAGTTAGTGTAACATTATTTACTTTAATTACATTTCAGGTTAATCTCCAATGTACATATCCGATTGTTTATTTCGTGCAGTACCAATTGAATAACAATTGAACAATAGTTGTAAAATTTTAATAACAATTGATCAATCTCTCCATAGTTAATAACGGGTATTAAATGTGTTACCAGCCCTACACTCCTAGTGAACCAATCACACCCCACTAACTGACCACTACAATCTTCATAAATCCTCCTCAATCTTCATATGAAAACCCTCTATAGTGAAAACTTTTAAGAGAATAAAACTATAGGTGAAAACCTCACTAGTAAGAACCCTACTATATAAAGAACCATATTACAGGCATGCAACATTACTGAAGCAAGACTCCTATACGATCAATTAGCTCCACTCTGCCCCATCTTGGTTAATACTAACCCCATTAGTACCGACTCCATTAGATAGCTAAATAAACTGCATATCCTATCTTACCCCACTTCATGGCCCACACCTTACCCCACAGCTAGCCCTCTCTGCAGCCTCACCTGTATACAGAGGTTATCTGACCGATGTAGACAGTAGATGGAATATCATTGCGGGCAGTGTTGATGACCGCACGGCTGAAGAGAAGGGAATTAAGGTAACTACTACTACCCCCACTTAATTACCCTACTACCCCCACTTAATTGCCCTACTACCCCCACTTAATAACCCTACTACCCCACTTAATTACCCTACTACCCCCACTTAATTACCCTACTACCCCCACTTAATAACCCTACTACCCCCACCTAATAACCCTACAACCCCCACTTAATTACCCTAACTTAATAACCTTACAACACCCACTTAATAACCCTACAACCCCACTTAATAACTCTACAACCCCCACTTAATTATCCTACTACCCTAACTTAATAACCCTACTACCCCCATTTAATACCTCTTAGTACTACCATTACCACCACTTAAGACCCATTACCTATTATTACTACCATTACCACCACTTAAGACCCATTACCTATTATTACTACCATTGCCACCACTTAAGACCCATTACCTATTATTACTACCATTGCCACCACTTAAGACCCATTACCTATTATTACTACCATTGCCACCACTTAAGACCCATTACCTATTATTACTACCATTGCCACCACTTAAGACCCATTACCTATTATTACTACCATTACCACCACTTAAGACCCATTACCTATTATTACTACCATTACCACCACTTAAGACCCATTACCTATTATTACTACCACTGCCACCACTTAAGACCCATTACCTATTATTACTACCATTACCACCACTTAAGACCCATTACCTATTATTACTACCATTGCCACCACTTAAGACCCATTACCTATTATTACTACCATTACCACCACTTAAGACCCATTACCTATTATTACTACCATTACCACCACTTAAGACCCATTACCTATTATTACTACCATTACCACCACTTAAGACCCATTACCTATTATTACTACCATTACCACCACTTAAGACCCATTACCTATTATTACTACCATTGCCACCACTTAAGACCCATTACCTATTATTACTACCATTGCCATCATTTCATACCTCACTATAGTATCTATGTCGTCACTGGTTAACCCCTGATATAACCCCTGATCTAACCCCTGATCTAACCCCTGATCTAACCCCTGATCTAACCCCTGAGCTAACCCCTGAGCTAACCTCTGAGCTAACCCTTGATCTAACCCCTGATCTAATCACTATCTAACACATTATTGGCAACTATTGTGAAATAGCGCAGGTACCAACTGACATATGACACCTACCTGTCACTTACGGACATATGACACCCACCTTACAGCTAACTGTTATCTAACACCTGATTACAGCCATTAAAAGAGAATACATTCCGCATACAAAAATCTCGTTATGACAGTATTGACAGTTACTTGTCACCAGGTGGCGATGCCTATAATGACATTGAGCTTGTCTACGACAATGCCATCTATCAACAACTTATCGACGCCGGTTCGTAAGATAGTTCAATTTACTTCTTCATAACATCATTGCCCTTTATGTCCTAAATGTCCTCGTATATGCCATGTCCTTTATGTCCTGCTATATACATTAGTATTATCTTTATTTTTTTAAAATTAATGATCAACTCAATCGATACCTTATCTCCTGTGACCTCTGAACCTAACAGATATTGACCATCTCCTCGCTCAACACATTGCACACCTCTTCATTCGAGACCCAGTTTCTGTGTTCAAAGAGAAACTGTATCAAGACGATAACCTTGATCTCGACCACTTTGAGGTTAATACTAACTAACACCTCAATAACACATACAAAGCACCTTATAAACTACCTTTAATCTAGTTAACCCTCTTTAATACTAACTAATACCTCAATAACACATACAAAGCACCTTATAAACTACCTTTAATCTAGTTAACCCTCTTTAATACTAACTAACACCTCAATAACACATACAAAGCACCTTATAAACTACCTTTAATCTAGTTAACCCTCTTTAATACTAACTAACACCTAAATAACACAGTCAAAGCACCTTATAAACTACCTTTAATCTAGTTAACCCTCTTTAATACTAACTAACACCTCAATAACACATACAAAGCACCTTATAAACTACCTTTAATCTAGTTAACCCTCTTTAATACTAACTAACATCTCAATAACACATACAAAGCACCTTATAAACTACCTTTAATCTAGTTAACCCTCTTTAATACTAAGTAACACCTCAATAACACAGTCAAAGCACCTTATAAACTACCTTTAATCTAGTTAACCCTCTTTAATACTAACTAACACCTCAATAACACATACAAAGCACCTTATAAACTACCTTTAATCTAGTTAACCCTCTTTAATACTAACTAACACCTCAATAACACAGTCAAAGCATCTTATAAACTACCTTTAATCTAGTTAACCCTCTTTAATACTAACTAACACCTCAATAACACATACAAAGCACCTTATAAACTACCTTTAATCTAGTTAACCCTCTTTAATACTAACTAACACCTCAATAACACATACAAAGCACCTTATAAACTACCTTTAATCTAGTTAACCCTCTTTAATTCTAACTAACACCTCAATAACACATACAAAGCACCTAATAAACTACCTTTAATCTAGTTAACCCTCTTTAATACTAAGTAACACCTCAATAACACATACAAAGCACCTTATAAACTACCTTTAATCTAGTTAACCCTCTTTAATACTAACTAACACCTAAATAACACAGTCAAAGCACCTTATAAACTACCTTTAATCTAGTTAACCCTCTTTAATACTAACTAACACCTCAATAACACATACAAAGCACCTTATAAACTACCTTTAATCTAGTTAACCCTCTTTAATACTAACTAACACCTCAATAACACATACAAAGCACCTTATAAACTACCTTTAATCTAGTTAACCCTCTTTAATACTAAGTAACACCTCAATAACACATACAAAGCACCTTATAAACTACCTTTAATCTAGTTAACCCTCTTTAATACTAACTAACACCTCAATAACACATACAAAGCACCTTATAAACTACCTTTAATCTAGTTAACCCTCTTTAATACTAACTAACACCTCAATAACACATACAAAGCACCTTATAAACTACCTTTAATCTAGTTAACCCTCTTTAATACTAACTAACACCTCAATAACACATACAAAGCACCTTATAAACTACCTTTAATCTAGTTAACCCTCTTTAATACTAACTAACACCTCAATAACACATACAAAGCACCTAATAAACTACCTTTAATCTAGTTAACCCTCTTTAATACTAACTAACATCTCAATAACACATACAAAGCACCTTATAAACTACCTTTAATCTAGTTAACCCTCTTTAATACTAACTAACACCTCAATAACACATACAAAGCACCTTATAAACTACCTTTAATCTAGTTAACCCTCTTTAATACTAACTAACATCTCAATAACACATACAAAGCACCTTATAAACTACCTTTAATCTAGTTAACCCTCTTTAATACTAACTAACACCTCAATAACACATACAAAGCACCTTATAAACTACCTTTAATCTAATTAACCCTCTTTAATACTAGCTAACACCTCAATAACACATACAAAGCACCTTATAAACTACCTTTAATCTAGTTAACCCTCTTTAATACTAACTAACACCTAAATAACACAGTCAAAGCACCTTATAAACTACCTTTAATCTAGTTAACCCTCTTTAATACTAACTAACATCTCAATAACACATACAAAGCACCTTATAAACTACCTTTAATCTAGTTAACCCTCTTTAATACTAACTAACACCTCAATAACACATACAAAGCACCTTATAAACTACCTTTAATCTAGTTAACCCTCTTTAATACTAACTAACACCTCAATAACACATACAAAGCACCTTATAAACTACCTTTAATCTAGTTAACCCTCTTTAATACTAAGTAACACCTCAATAACACATACAAAGCACCTTATAAACTACCTTTAATCTAGTTAACCCTCTTTAATACTAACTAACACCTCAATAAAACATACAAAGCACCTTATAAACTACCTTTAATCTAGTTAACCCTCTTTAATACTAACTAACATCTCAATAACACATACAAAGCACCTTATAAACTACCTTTAATCTAGTTAACCCTCTTTAATACTAACTAACACCTCAATAACACAGTCAAAGCACCTTATAAACTACCTTTAATCTAGTTAACCCTCTTTAATACTAACTAACACCTCAATAACACATACAAAGCACCTTATAAACTACCTTTAATCTAGTTAACCCTCTTTAATACTAACTAACACCTCAATAACACATACAAAACACCTTATAAACTACCTTTAATCTAGTTAACCCTCTTTAATACTAACTAACACCTCAATAACACATACAAAGCACCTTATAAACTACCTTTAATCTAGTTAACCCTCTTTAATACTAACTAACACCTCAATAACACAGTCAAAGCACCTTATAAACTACCTTTAATCTAGTTAACCCTCTTTAATACTAACTAACACCTCAATAACACATACAAAGCACCTTATAAACTACCTTTAATCTAGTTAACCCTCTTTAATACTAACTAACACCTCAATAACACATACAAAGCACCTTATAAACTACCTTTAATCTAGTTAACCCTCTTTAATACTAACTAACACCTCAATAACACATACAAAGCACCTTATAAACTACCTTTAATCTAGTTAACCCTCTTTAATACTAACTAACACCTCAATAACACAGTCAAAGCACCTTATAAACTACCTTTAATCTAGTTAACCCTCTTTAATACTAACTAACATCTCAATAACACATACAAAGCACCTTATAAACTACCTTTAATCTAGTTAACCCTCTTTAATACTAACTAACACCTCAATAACACAGTCAAAGCACCTTATAAACTACCTTTAATCTAGTTAACCCTCTTTAATACTAACTAACACCTCAATAACACAGTCAAAGCACCTAATAAACTACCTTTAATCTAGTTAACCCTCTTTAATACTAACTAACACCTCAATAACACATACAAAGCACCTTATAAACTACCTTAAATCTAGTTAACCCTCTTTAATACTAACTAACACCTCAATAACACATACAAAGCACCTTATAAACTACCTTTAATCTAGTTAACCCTCTTTAATACTAACTAACACCTCAATAACCCAGTCAAAGCACCTAATAAACTACCTTTAATCTAGTTAACCCTCTTTAATACTAACTAACACCTCAATAACACATACAAAGCACCTAATAAACTACCTTTAATCTAGTTAACCCTCTTTAATACTAACTAACACCTCAATAACACATACAAAGCACCTTATAAACTACCTTTAATCTAGTTAACCCTCTTTAATACTAACTAACACCTCAATAACACATACAAAGCACCTTATAAACTACCTTTAATCTAGTTAACCCTCTTTAATACTAACTAACACCTCAATAACACATACAAAGCACCTTATAAGCTACATTTAATCTAGTTAACCCTCTTTAATACTAACTAACACCTCAATAACACATACAAAGCACCTTATAAACTACCTTTAATCTAGTTAACCCTCTTTAATACTAACTAACACCTCAATAACACATACAAAGCACCTTATAAACTACCTTTAATCTAGTTAACCCTCTTTAATACTAACTAACACCTCAATAACACATACAAAGCACCTTATAAACTACCTTTAATCTAGTTAACCCTCTTTAATACTAACTAACACCTCAATAACACATACAAAGCACCTTATAAACTACCTTTAATCTAGTTAACCCTCTTTAATACTAACTAACACCTAAATAACACAGTCAAAGCACCTTATAAACTACCTTTAATCTAGTTAACCCTCTTTAATACTAACTAACACCTCAATAACACATACAAAGCACCTTATAAACTACATTTAATCTAGTTAACCCTCTTTAATACTAACTAACACCTCAATAACACATACAAAGCACCTTATAAACTACCTTTAATCTAGTTAACCCTCTTTAATACTAACTAACACCTCAATAACACATACAAAGCACCTTATAAACTACCTTTAATCTAGTTAACCCTCTTTAATACTAACTAACACCTCAATAACACATACAAAGCACCTTATAAACTACCTTTAATCTAGTTAACCCTCTTTAATACTAACTAACACCTAAATAACACAGTCAAAGCACCTTATAAACTACCTTTAATCTAGTTAACCCTCTTTAATACTAACTAACACCTCAATAACACTTACAAAGCACCTTATAAACTACCTTTAATCTAGTTAACCCTCTTTAATACTAACTAACACCTCAATAACACATACAAAGCACCTTATAAACTACCTTTAATCTAGTTAACCCTCTTTAATACTAACTAACACCTCAATAACACATACAAAGCACCTTATAAACTACCTTTAATCTAGTTAACCCTCTTTAATACTAACTAACACCTCAATAACACATACAAAGCACCTTATAAGCTACATTTAATCTAGTTAACCCTCTTTAATACTAACTAACACCTCAATAACACATACAAAGCACCTTATAAACTACCTTTAATCTAGTTAACCCTCTTTAATACTAACTAACACCTCAATAACACATACAAAGCACCTAATAAACTACCTTTAATCTAGTTAACCCTCTTTAATACTAACTAACATCTCAATAACACATACAAAGCACCTTATAAACTACCTTTAATCTAGTTAACCCTCTTTAATACTAACTAACACCTCAATAACACATACAAAGCACCTTATAAACTACCTTTAATCTAGTTAACCCTCTTTAATACTAACTAACATCTCAATAACACATACAAAGCACCTTATAAACTACCTTTAATCTAGTTAACCCTCTTTAATACTAACTAACACCTCAATAACACATACAAAGCACCTTATAAACTACCTTTAATCTAATTAACCCTCTTTAATACTAGCTAACACCTCAATAACACATACAAAGCACCTTATAAACTACCTTTAATCTAGTTAACCCTCTTTAATACTAACTAACACCTAAATAACACAGTCAAAGCACCTTATAAACTACCTTTAATCTAGTTAACCCTCTTTAATACTAACTAACATCTCAATAACACATACAAAGCACCTTATAAACTACCTTTAATCTAGTTAACCCTCTTTAATACTAACTAACACCTCAATAACACATACAAAGCACCTTATAAACTACCTTTAATCTAGTTAACCCTCTTTAATACTAACTAACACCTCAATAACACATACAAAGCACCTTATAAACTACCTTTAATCTAGTTAACCCTCTTTAATACTAAGTAACACCTCAATAACACATACAAAGCACCTTATAAACTACCTTTAATCTAGTTAACCCTCTTTAATACTAACTAACACCTCAATAAAACATACAAAGCACCTTATAAACTACCTTTAATCTAGTTAACCCTCTTTAATACTAACTAACATCTCAATAACACATACAAAGCACCTTATAAACTACCTTTAATCTAGTTAACCCTCTTTAATACTAACTAACACCTCAATAACACAGTCAAAGCACCTTATAAACTACCTTTAATCTAGTTAACCCTCTTTAATACTAACTAACACCTCAATAACACATACAAAGCACCTTATAAACTACCTTTAATCTAGTTAACCCTCTTTAATACTAACTAACACCTCAATAACACATACAAAACACCTTATAAACTACCTTTAATCTAGTTAACCCTCTTTAATACTAACTAACACCTCAATAACACATACAAAGCACCTTATAAACTACCTTTAATCTAGTTAACCCTCTTTAATACTAACTAACACCTCAATAACACAGTCAAAGCACCTTATAAACTACCTTTAATCTAGTTAACCCTCTTTAATACTAACTAACACCTCAATAACACATACAAAGCACCTTATAAACTACCTTTAATCTAGTTAACCCTCTTTAATACTAACTAACACCTCAATAACACATACAAAGCACCTTATAAACTACCTTTAATCTAGTTAACCCTCTTTAATACTAACTAACACCTCAATAACACATACAAAGCACCTTATAAACTACCTTTAATCTAGTTAACCCTCTTTAATACTAACTAACACCTCAATAACACAGTCAAAGCACCTTATAAACTACCTTTAATCTAGTTAACCCTCTTTAATACTAACTAACATCTCAATAACACATACAAAGCACCTTATAAACTACCTTTAATCTAGTTAACCCTCTTTAATACTAACTAACACCTCAATAACACAGTCAAAGCACCTTATAAACTACCTTTAATCTAGTTAACCCTCTTTAATACTAACTAACACCTCAATAACACAGTCAAAGCACCTAATAAACTACCTTTAATCTAGTTAACCCTCTTTAATACTAACTAACACCTCAATAACACATACAAAGCACCTTATAAACTACCTTTAATCTAGTTAACCCTCTTTAATACTAACTAACACCTCAATAACACATACAAAGCACCTTATAAACTACCTTTAATCTAGTTAACCCTCTTTAATACTAACTAACACCTCAATAACCCAGTCAAAGCACCTAATAAACTACCTTTAATCTAGTTAACCCTCTTTAATACTAACTAACACCTCAATAACACATACAAAGCACCTAATAAACTACCTTTAATCTAGTTAACCCTCTTTAATACTAACTAACACCTCAATAACACATACAAAGCACCTTATAAACTACCTTTAATCTAGTTAACCCTCTTTAATACTAACTAACACCTCAATAACACATACAAAGCACCTTATAAACTACCTTTAATCTAGTTAACCCTCTTTAATACTAACTAACACCTCAATAACACATACAAAGCACCTTATAAACTACCTTTAATCTAGTTAACCCTCTTTAATACTAACTAACACCTCAATAACACATACAAAGCACCTTATAAACTACCTTTAATCTAGTTAACCCTCTTTAATACTAACTAACACCTAAATAACACAGTCAAAGCACCTTATAAACTACCTTTAATCTAGTTAACCCTCTTTAATACTAACTAACACCTCAATAACACATACAAAGCACCTTATAAACTACATTTAATCTAGTTAACCCTCTTTAATACTAACTAACACCTCAATAACACATACAAAGCACCTTATAAACTACCTTTAATCTAGTTAACCCTCTTTAATACTAACTAACACCTCAATAACACATACAAAGCACCTTATAAACTACCTTTAATCTAGTTAACCCTCTTTAATACTAACTAACACCTCAATAACACATACAAAGCACCTTATAAACTACCTTTAATCTAGTTAACCCTCTTTAATACTAACTAACACCTAAATAACACAGTCAAAGCACCTTATAAACTACCTTTAATCTAGTTAACCCTCTTTAATACTAACTAACACCTCAATAACACTTACAAAGCACCTTATAAACTACCTTTAATCTAGTTAACCCTCTTTAATACTAACTAACACCTCAATAACACATACAAAGCACCTTATAAACTACCTTTAATCTAGTTAACCCTCTTTAATACTAACTAACACCTCAATAACACATACAAAGCACCTTATAAACTACCTTTAATCTAGTTAACCCTCTTTAATACTAACTAACACCTCAATAACACATACAAAGCACCTTATAAGCTACATTTAATCTAGTTAACCCTCTTTAATACTAACTAACACCTCAATAACACATACAAAGCACCTTATAAACTACCTTTAATCTAGTTAACCCTCTTTAATACTAACTAACACCTCAATAACACATACAAAGCACCTTATAAACTACCTTTAATCTAGTTAACCCTCTTTAATACTAACTAACACCTCAATAACACATACAAAGCACCTTATAAACTACCTTTAATCTAGTTAACCCTCTTTAATACTAACTAACACCTCAATAACACATACAAAGCACCTTATAAACTACCTTTAATCTAGTTAACCCTCTTTAATACTAACTAACACCTAAATAACACAGTCAAAGCACCTTATAAACTACCTTTAATCTAGTTAACCCTCTTTAATACTAACTAACACCTCAATAACACATACAAAGCACCTTATAAACTACATTTAATCTAGTTAACCCTCTTTAATACTAACTAACACCTCAATAACACATACAAAGCACCTTATAAACTACCTTTAATCTAGTTAACCCTCTTTAATACTAACTAACACCTCAATAACACATACAAAGCACCTTATAAACTACCTTTAATCTAGTTAACCCTCTTTAATACTAACTAACACCTCAATAACACATACAAAGCACCTTATAAACTACCTTTAATCTAGTTAACCCTCTTTAATACTAACTAACACCTAAATAACACAGTCAAAGCACCTTATAAACTACCTTTAATCTAGTTAACCCTCTTTAATACTAACTAACACCTCAATAACACTTACAAAGCACCTTATAAACTACCTTTAATCTAGTTAACCCTCTTTAATACTAGCTAACACCTCGATAACACATACAAAGCACCTTATAAACTACCTTTAATCTAGTTAACCCTCTTTAATACTAACTAACACCTCAATAACACATACAAAGCACCTTATAAACTACCTTTAATCTAGTTAACCCTCTTTAATACTAACTAACACCTCAATAACACAGTCAAAGCACCTTATAAACTACCTTTAATCTAGTTAACCCTCTTTAATACTAACTAACACCTCAATAACACATACAAAGCACCTTATAAACTACCTTTAATCTAGTTAACCCTCTTTAATACTAACTAACACCTCAATAACACATACAAAGCACCTTATAAACTACCTTTAATCTAGTTAACCCTCTTTAATACTAACTAACACCTCAATAACACATACAAATCACCTTATAAACTACCTTTAATCTAGTTAACCCTCTTTAATACTAACTAACATCTCAATAACACATACAAAGCACCTTATAAACTACCTTTAATCTAGTTAACCCTCTTTAATACTAACTAACACCTAAATAACACAGTCAAAGCACCTTATAAACTACCTTTAATCTAGTTAACCCTCTTTAATACTAACTAACACCTAAATAACACATACAAAGCACCTTATAAACTACCTTTAATCTAGTTAACCCTCTTTAATACTAACTAACACCTCAATAACACATACAAAGCACCTTATAAACTACCTTTAATCTAGTTAACCCTCTTTAATACTAACTAACACCTCAATAACACATACAAAGCACCTTATAAACTACCTTTAATCTAGTTAACCCTCTTTAATACTAACTAACACCTCAATAACACATACAAAGCACCTTATAAACTACCTTTAATCTAGTTAACCCTCTTTAATACTAACTAACACCTCAATAACACATACAAAGCACCTTATAAACTACCTTTAATCTAGTTAACCCTCTTTAATACTAACTAACACCTCAATAACACATACAAAGCACCTTATAAACTACATTTAATCTAGTTAACCCTCTTTAATACTAACTAACACCTCAATAACACATACAAAGCACCTTATAAACTACCTTTAATCTAGTTAACCCTCTTTAATACTAACTAACACCTCAATAACACATACAAAGCACCTTATAAACTACCTTTAATCTAATTAACCCTCTTTAATACTAACTAACACCTCAATAACACATACAAAGCACCTTATAAACTACCTTTAATCTAGTTAACCCTCTTTAATACTAACTAACACCTCAATAACACAGTCAAAGCACCTTATAAACTACCTTTAATCTAGTTAACCCTCTTTAATACTAACTAACACCTCAATAACACAGTCAAAGCACCTTATAAACTACCTTTAATCTAGTTAACCCTCTTTAATACTAACTAACACCTCAATAACACAGTCAAAGCACCTTATAAACTACCTTTAATCTAGTTAACCCTCTTTAATACTAACTAACACCTCAATAACACATACAAAGCACCTTATAAACTACCTTTAATCTAGTTAACCCTCTTTAATACTAACTAACACCTCAATAACACAGTCAAAGCACCTTATAAACTACCTTTAATCTAGTTAACCCTCTTTAATACTAACTAACATCTCAATAACACATACAAAGCACCTTATAAACTACCTTTAATCTAGTTAACCCTCTTTAATACTAACTAACACCTCAATAACACATACAAAGCACCTTATAAACTACCTTTAATCTAGTTAACCCTCTTTAATACTAACTAACACCTCAATAACACATACAAAACACCTTATAAACTACCTTTAATCTAGTTAACCCTCTTTAATACTAACTAACACCTCAATAACACATACAAAGCACCTTATAAACTACCTTTAATCTAGTTAACCCTCTTTAATACTAACTAACACCTCAATAACACAGTCAAAGCACCTTATAAACTACCTTTAATCTAGTTAACCCTCTTTAATACTAACTAACACCTCAATAACACATACAAAGCACCTTATAAACTACCTTTAATCTAGTTAACCCTCTTTAATACTAACTAACACCTCAATAACACAGTCAAAGCACCTTATAAACTACCTTTAATCTAGTTAACCCTCTTTAATACTAACTAACACCTCAATAACACATACAAAGCACCTTATAAACTACCTTTAATCTAGTTAACCCTCTTTAATACTAACTAACACCTAAATAACACAGTCAAAGCACCTTATAAACTACCTTTAATCTAGTTAACCCTCTTTAATACTAACTAACACCTAAATAACACATACAAAGCACCTTATAAACTACCTTTAATCTAGTTAACCCTCTTTAATACTAACTAACACCTCAATAACACATACAAAGCACCTTATAAACTACCTTTAATCTAGTTAACCCTCTTTAATACTAACTAACACCTCAATAACACATACAAAGCACCTTATAAACTACATTTAATCTAGTTAACCCTCTTTAATACTAACTAACACCTCAATAACACATACAAAGCACCTTATAAACTACCTTTAATCTAGTTAACCCTCTTTAATACTAACTAACACCTCAATAACACATACAAAGCACCTTATAAACTACCTTTAATCTAGTTAACCCTCTTTAATACTAACTAACACCTCAATAACACATACAAAGCACCTTATAAACTACCTTTAATCTAGTTAACCCTCTTTAATACTAACTAACACCTCAATAACACATACAAAGCACCTTATAAACTACCTTTAATCTAGTTAACCCTCTTTAATACTAACTAACACCTAAATAACACAGTCAAAGCACCTTATAAACTACCTTTAATCTAGTTAACCCTCTTTAATACTAACTAACACCTCAATAACACTTACAAAGCACCTTATAAACTACCTTTAATCTAGTTAACCCTCTTTAATACTAGCTAACACCTCGATAACACATACAAAGCACCTTATAAACTACCTTTAATCTAGTTAACCCTCTTTAATACTAACTAACACCTCAATAACACATACAAAGCACCTTATAAACTACCTTTAATCTAGTTAACCCTCTTTAATACTAACTAACACCTCAATAACACATACAAAACACCTTATAAACTACCTTTAATCTAGTTAACCCTCTTTAATACTAACTAACACCTCAATAACACAGTCAAAGCACCTTATAAACTACCTTTAATCTAGTTAACCCTCTTTAATACTAACTAACACCTAAATAACACATACAAAGCACCTTATAAACTACCTTTAATCTAGTTAACCCTCTTTAATACTAACTAACACCTCAATAACACATACAAAGCACCTTATAAACTACCTTTAATCTAGTTAACCCTCTTTAATACTAACTAACACCTCAATAACACATACAAAGCACCTTATAAACTACATTTAATCTAGTTAACCCTCTTTAATACTAACTAACACCTCAATAACACATACAAAGCACCTTATAAACTACCTTTAATCTAGTTAACCCTCTTTAATACTAACTAACACCTCAATAACACATACAAAGCACCTTATAAACTACCTTTAATCTAGTTAACCCTCTTTAATACTAACTAACACCTCAATAACACATACAAAGCACCTTATAAACTACCTTTAATCTAGTTAACCCTCTTTAATACTAACTAACACCTAAATAACACAGTCAAAGCACCTTATAAACTACCTTTAATCTAGTTAACCCTCTTTAATACTAACTAACACCTCAATAACACTTACAAAGCACCTTATAAACTACCTTTAATCTAGTTAACCCTCTTTAATACTAGCTAACACCTCGATAACACATACAAAGCACCTTATAAACTACCTTTAATCTAGTTAACCCTCTTTAATACTAACTAACACCTCAATAACACATACAAAGCACCTTATAAACTACCTTTAATCTAGTTAACCCTCTTTAATACTAACTAACACCTCAATAACACATACAAAACACCTTATAAACTACCTTTAATCTAGTTAACCCTCTTTAATACTAACTAACACCTCAATAACACAGTCAAAGCACCTTATAAACTACCTTTAATCTAGTTAACCCTCTTTAATACTAGCTAACACCTCAATAACACATACAAAGCACCTTATAAACTACCTTTAATCTAGTTAACCCTCTTTAATACTAACTAACACCTCAATAACACAGTCAAAGCACCTTATAAACTACCTTTAATCTAGTTAACCCTCTTTAATACTAACTAACACCTCAATAACACATACAAAGCACCTTATAAACTACCTTTAATCTAGTTAACCCTCTTTAATACTAACTAACACCTAAATAACACAGTCAAAGCACCTTATAAACTACCTTTAATCTAGTTAACCCTCTTTAATACTAACTAACACCTAAATAACACATACAAAGCACCTTATAAACTACCTTTAATCTAGTTAACCCTCTTTAATACTAACTAACACCTCAATAACACATACAAAGCACCTTATAAACTACCTTTAATCTAGTTAACCCTCTTTAATACTAACTAACACCTCAATAACACATACAAATCACCTTATAAACTACCTTTAATCTAGTTAACCCTCTTTAATACTAACTAACATCTCAATAACACATACAAAGCACCTTATAAACTACCTTTAATCTAGTTAACCCTCTTTAATACTAACTAACACCTAAATAACACATACAAAGTACCTTATAAACTACCTTTAATCTAGTTAACCCTCTTTAATACTAACTAACACCTCAATAACACATACAAAGCACCTTATAAACTACCTTTAATCTAGTTAACCCTCTTTAATACTAACTAACACCTCAATAACACATACAAAGCACCTTATAAACTACCTTTAATCTAGTTAACCCTCTTTAATACTAGCTAACACCTCGATAACACATACAAAGCACCTTATAAACTACCTTTAATCTAGTTAACCCTCTTTAATACTAACTAACACCTCAATAACACAGTCAAAGCACCTTATAAACTACCTTTAATCTAGTTAACCCTCTTTAATACTAACTAACACCTCAATAACACATACAAAGCACCTTATAAACTACCTTTAATCTAGTTAACCCTCTTTAATACTAACTAACACCTAAATAACACAGTCAAAGCACCTTATAAACTACCTTTAATCTAGTTAACCCTCTTTAATACTAACTAACACCTAAATAACACATACAAAGCACCTTATAAACTACCTTTAATCTAGTTAACCCTCTTTAATACTAACTAACACCTCAATAACACATACAAAGCACCTTATAAACTACCTTTAATCTAGTTAACCCTCTTTAATACTAACTAACACCTCAATAACACATACAAATCACCTTATAAACTACCTTTAATCTAGTTAACCCTCTTTAATACTAACTAACATCTCAATAACACATACAAAGCACCTTATAAACTACCTTTAATCTAGTTAACCCTCTTTAATACTAACTAACACCTAAATAACACATACAAAGTACCTTATAAACTACCTTTAATCTAGTTAACCCTCTTTAATACTAACTAACACCTCAATAACACATACAAAGCACCTTATAAACTACCTTTAATCTAGTTAACCCTCTTTAATACTAACTAACACCTCAATAACACATACAAAGCACCTTATAAACTACCTTTAATCTAGTTAACCCTCTTTAATACTAACTAACACCTCAATAACACAGTCAAAGCACCTTATAAACTACCTTTAATCTAGTTAACCCTCTTTAATACTAACTAACACCTCAATAACACAGTCAAAGCACCTTATAAACTACCTTTAATCTAGTTAACCCTCTTTAATACTAACTAACACCTCAATAACACAGTCAAAGCACCTTATAAACTACCTTTAATCTAGTTAACCCTCTTTAATACTAACTAACACCTCAATAACACATACAAAGCACCTTATAAACTACCTTTAATCTAGTTAACCCTCTTTAATACTAACTAACACCTCAATAACACAGTCAAAGCACCTTATAAACTACCTTTAATCTAGTTAACCCTCTTTAATACTAACTAACACCTCAATAACACATACAAAGCACCTTATAAACTACCTTTAATCTAGTTAACCCTCTTTAATACTAACTAACACCTCAATAACAAATACAAAGCACCTTATAAACTACCTTTAATCTAGTTAACCCTCTTTAATACTAACTAACACCTCAATAACACATACAAAGCACCTTATAAACTACCTTTAATCTAGTTAACCCTCTTTAATACTAACTAACACCTCAATAACACATACAAAGCACCTTATAAACTACCTTTAATCTAGTTAACCCTCTTTAATACTAACTAACACCTCAATAACACATACAAAGCACCTTATAAACTACCTTTAATCTAGTTAACCCTCTTTAATACTAACTAACACCTCAATAACACATACAAAGCACCTTATAAACTACCTTTAATCTAGTTAACCCTCTTTAATACTAACTAACACCTCAATAACACATACAAAGCACCTTATAAACTACCTTTAATCTAGTTAACCCTCTTTAATACTAACTAACACCTCAATAACACATACAAAGCACCTTATAAACTACCTTTAATCTAGTTAACCCTCTTTAATACTAACTAACACCTCAATAACACATACAAAGCACCTTATAAACTACCTTTAATCTAGTTAACCCTCTTTAATACTAACTAACACCTCAATAACACATACAAAGCACCTTATAAACTACCTTTAATCTAGTTAACCCTCTTTAATACTAACTAACACCT
Organism: Osedax frankpressi; assembly: GCA_964035775.1. NCBI lineage: Eukaryota > Metazoa > Annelida > Polychaeta > Sabellida > Siboglinidae > Osedax > Osedax frankpressi. The sequence goes on from OZ038313.1 coordinate 42,833,281, forward strand.
AAATAACACAGTCAAAGCACCTTATAAACTACCTTTAATCTAGTTAACCCTCTTTAATACTAACTAACACCTCAATAACACTTACAAAGCACCTTATAAACTACCTTTAATCTAGTTAACCCTCTTTAATACTAGCTAACACCTCGATAACACATACAAAGCACCTTATAAACTACCTTTAATCTAGTTAACCCTCTTTAATACTAACTAACACCTCAATAACACATACAAAGCACCTTATAAACTACCTTTAATCTAGTTAACCCTCTTTAATACTAACTAACACCTCAATAACACAGTCAAAGCACCTTATAAACTACCTTTAATCTAGTTAACCCTCTTTAATACTAACTAACACCTAAATAACACATACAAAGCACCTTATAAACTACCTTTAATCTAGTTAACCCTCTTTAATACTAACTAACACCTCAATAACACATACAAAGCACCTTATAAACTACCTTTAATCTAGTTAACCCTCTTTAATACTAACTAACACCTCAATAACACATACAAAGCACCTTATAAACTACCTTTAATCTAGTTAACCCTCTTTAATACTAACTAACACCTCAATAACACATACAAATCACCTTATAAACTACCTTTAATCTAGTTAACCCTCTTTAATACTAACTAACATCTCAATAACACATACAAAGCACCTTATAAACTACCTTTAATCTAGTTAACCCTCTTTAATACTAACTAACACCTAAATAACACAGTCAAAGCACCTTATAAACTACCTTTAATCTAGTTAACCCTCTTTAATACTAACTAACACCTAAATAACACATACAAAGCACCTTATAAACTACCTTTAATCTAGTTAACCCTCTTTAATACTAACTAACACCTCAATAACACATACAAAGCACCTTATAAACTACCTTTAATCTAGTTAACCCTCTTTAATACTAACTAACACCTCAATAACACATACAAAGCACCTTATAAACTACCTTTAATCTAGTTAACCCTCTTTAATACTAACTAACACCTCAATAACACATACAAAGCACCTTATAAACTACCTTTAATCTAGTTAACCCTCTTTAATACTAACTAACACCTCAATAACACATACAAAGCACCTTATAAACTACCTTTAATCTAGTTAACCCTCTTTAATACTAACTAACACCTCAATAACACATACAAAGCACCTTATAAACTACATTTAATCTAGTTAACCCTCTTTAATACTAACTAACACCTCAATAACACATACAAAGCACCTTATAAACTACCTTTAATCTAGTTAACCCTCTTTAATACTAACTAACACCTCAATAACACATACAAAGCACCTTATAAACTACCTTTAATCTAATTAACCCTCTTTAATACTAACTAACACCTCAATAACACATACAAAGCACCTTATAAACTACCTTTAATCTAGTTAACCCTCTTTAATACTAACTAACACCTCAATAACACAGTCAAAGCACCTTATAAACTACCTTTAATCTAGTTAACCCTCTTTAATACTAACTAACACCTCAATAACACAGTCAAAGCACCTTATAAACTACCTTTAATCTAGTTAACCCTCTTTAATACTAACTAACACCTCAATAACACAGTCAAAGCACCTTATAAACTACCTTTAATCTAGTTAACCCTCTTTAATACTAACTAACACCTCAATAACACATACAAAGCACCTTATAAACTACCTTTAATCTAGTTAACCCTCTTTAATACTAACTAACACCTCAATAACACAGTCAAAGCACCTTATAAACTACCTTTAATCTAGTTAACCCTCTTTAATACTAACTAACATCTCAATAACACATACAAAGCACCTTATAAACTACCTTTAATCTAGTTAACCCTCTTTAATACTAACTAACACCTCAATAACACATACAAAGCACCTTATAAACTACCTTTAATCTAGTTAACCCTCTTTAATACTAACTAACACCTCAATAACACATACAAAACACCTTATAAACTACCTTTAATCTAGTTAACCCTCTTTAATACTAACTAACACCTCAATAACACATACAAAGCACCTTATAAACTACCTTTAATCTAGTTAACCCTCTTTAATACTAACTAACACCTCAATAACACAGTCAAAGCACCTTATAAACTACCTTTAATCTAGTTAACCCTCTTTAATACTAACTAACACCTCAATAACACATACAAAGCACCTTATAAACTACCTTTAATCTAGTTAACCCTCTTTAATACTAACTAACACCTCAATAACACAGTCAAAGCACCTTATAAACTACCTTTAATCTAGTTAACCCTCTTTAATACTAACTAACACCTCAATAACACATACAAAGCACCTTATAAACTACCTTTAATCTAGTTAACCCTCTTTAATACTAACTAACACCTAAATAACACAGTCAAAGCACCTTATAAACTACCTTTAATCTAGTTAACCCTCTTTAATACTAACTAACACCTAAATAACACATACAAAGCACCTTATAAACTACCTTTAATCTAGTTAACCCTCTTTAATACTAACTAACACCTCAATAACACATACAAAGCACCTTATAAACTACCTTTAATCTAGTTAACCCTCTTTAATACTAACTAACACCTCAATAACACATACAAAGCACCTTATAAACTACATTTAATCTAGTTAACCCTCTTTAATACTAACTAACACCTCAATAACACATACAAAGCACCTTATAAACTACCTTTAATCTAGTTAACCCTCTTTAATACTAACTAACACCTCAATAACACATACAAAGCACCTTATAAACTACCTTTAATCTAGTTAACCCTCTTTAATACTAACTAACACCTCAATAACACATACAAAGCACCTTATAAACTACCTTTAATCTAGTTAACCCTCTTTAATACTAACTAACACCTCAATAACACATACAAAGCACCTTATAAACTACCTTTAATCTAGTTAACCCTCTTTAATACTAACTAACACCTAAATAACACAGTCAAAGCACCTTATAAACTACCTTTAATCTAGTTAACCCTCTTTAATACTAACTAACACCTCAATAACACTTACAAAGCACCTTATAAACTACCTTTAATCTAGTTAACCCTCTTTAATACTAGCTAACACCTCGATAACACATACAAAGCACCTTATAAACTACCTTTAATCTAGTTAACCCTCTTTAATACTAACTAACACCTCAATAACACATACAAAGCACCTTATAAACTACCTTTAATCTAGTTAACCCTCTTTAATACTAACTAACACCTCAATAACACATACAAAACACCTTATAAACTACCTTTAATCTAGTTAACCCTCTTTAATACTAACTAACACCTCAATAACACAGTCAAAGCACCTTATAAACTACCTTTAATCTAGTTAACCCTCTTTAATACTAACTAACACCTAAATAACACATACAAAGCACCTTATAAACTACCTTTAATCTAGTTAACCCTCTTTAATACTAACTAACACCTCAATAACACATACAAAGCACCTTATAAACTACCTTTAATCTAGTTAACCCTCTTTAATACTAACTAACACCTCAATAACACATACAAAGCACCTTATAAACTACATTTAATCTAGTTAACCCTCTTTAATACTAACTAACACCTCAATAACACATACAAAGCACCTTATAAACTACCTTTAATCTAGTTAACCCTCTTTAATACTAACTAACACCTCAATAACACATACAAAGCACCTTATAAACTACCTTTAATCTAGTTAACCCTCTTTAATACTAACTAACACCTCAATAACACATACAAAGCACCTTATAAACTACCTTTAATCTAGTTAACCCTCTTTAATACTAACTAACACCTAAATAACACAGTCAAAGCACCTTATAAACTACCTTTAATCTAGTTAACCCTCTTTAATACTAACTAACACCTCAATAACACTTACAAAGCACCTTATAAACTACCTTTAATCTAGTTAACCCTCTTTAATACTAGCTAACACCTCGATAACACATACAAAGCACCTTATAAACTACCTTTAATCTAGTTAACCCTCTTTAATACTAACTAACACCTCAATAACACATACAAAGCACCTTATAAACTACCTTTAATCTAGTTAACCCTCTTTAATACTAACTAACACCTCAATAACACATACAAAGCACCTTATAAACTACCTTTAATCTAGTTAACCCTCTTTAATACTAACTAACACCTCAATAACACATACAAAGCACCTTATAAACTACCTTTAATCTAGTTAACCCTCTTTAATACTAACTAACACCTCAATAACACATACAAAGCACCTAATAAACTACCTTTAATCTAGTTAACCCTCTTTAATACTAACTAACACCTCAATAACACAGTCAAAGCACCTAATAAACTACCTTTAATCTAGTTAACCCTCTTTAATACTAACTAACACCTAAATAACACATACAAAGCACCTTATAAACTACCTTTAATCTAGTTAACCCTCTTTAATACTAACTAACACCTCAATAACACATACAAAGCACCTTATAAACTACCTTTAATCTAGTTAACCCTCTTTAATACTAACTAACACCTCAATAACACATACAAATCACCTTATAAACTACCTTTAATCTAGTTAACCCTCTTTAATACTAACTAACATCTCAATAACACATACAAAGCACCTTATAAACTACCTTTAATCTAGTTAACCCTCTTTAATACTAACTAACACCTAAATAACACATACAAAGTACCTTATAAACTACCTTTAATCTAGTTAACCCTCTTTAATACTAACTAACACCTCAATAACACATACAAAGCACCTTATAAACTACCTTTAATCTAGTTAACCCTCTTTAATACTAACTAACACCTCAATAACACATACAAAGCACCTTATAAACTACCTTTAATCTAGTTAACCCTCTTTAATACTAACTAACACCTCAATAACACAGTCAAAGCACCTTATAAACTACCTTTAATCTAGTTAACCCTCTTTAATACTAACTAACACCTCAATAACACAGTCAAAGCACCTTATAAACTACCTTTAATCTAGTTAACCCTCTTTAATACTAACTAACACCTCAATAACACAGTCAAAGCACCTTATAAACTACCTTTAATCTAGTTAACCCTCTTTAATACTAACTAACACCTCAATAACACATACAAAGCACCTTATAAACTACCTTTAATCTAGTTAACCCTCTTTAATACTAACTAACACCTCAATAACACAGTCAAAGCACCTTATAAACTACCTTTAATCTAGTTAACCCTCTTTAATACTAACTAACACCTCAATAACACATACAAAGCACCTTATAAACTACCTTTAATCTAGTTAACCCTCTTTAATACTAACTAACACCTCAATAACAAATACAAAGCACCTTATAAACTACCTTTAATCTAGTTAACCCTCTTTAATACTAACTAACACCTCAATAACACAGTCAAAGCACCTTATAAACTACCTTTAATCTAGTTAACCCTCTTTAATACTAACTAACATCTCAATAACACATACAAAGCACCTTATAAACTACCTTTAATCTAGTTAACCCTCTTTAATACTAACTAACACCTCAATAACACATACAAAGCACCTTATAAACTACCTTTAATCTAGTTAACCCTCTTTAATACTAACTAACACCTCAATAACACAGTCAAAGCACCTTATAAACTACCTTTAATCTAGTTAACCCTCTTTAATACTAACTAACACCTCAATAACACATACAAAGCACCTTATAAACTACCTTTAATCTAGTTAACCCTCTTTAATACTAACTAACATCTCAATAACACATACAAAGCACCTTATAAACTACCTTTAATCTAGTTAACCCTCTTTAATACTAACTAACACCTCAATAACACATACAAAGCACCTTATAAACTACCTTTAATCTAGTTAACCCTCTTTAATACTAACTAACACCTCAATAACACATACAAAGCACCTTATAAACTACCTTTAATCTAGTTAACCCTCTTTAATACTAACTAACACCTCAATAACACATACAAAGCACCTTATAAACTACCTTTAATCTAGTTAACCCTCTTTAATACTAACTAACACCTCAATAACACATACAAAGCACCTTATAAACTACCTTTAATCTAGTTAACCCTCTTTAATACTAACTAACACCTCAATAACACATACAAAGCACCTTATAAACTACCTTTAATCTAGTTAACCCTCTTTAATACTAACTAACACCTCAATAACACATACAAAGCACCTTATAAACTACCTTTAATCTAGTTAACCCTCTTTAATACTAACTAACACCTCAATAACACATACAAAGCACCTTATAAACTACCTTTAATCTAGTTAACCCTCTTTAATACTAACTAACACCTCAATAACACATACAAAGCACCTTATAAACTACCTTTAATCTAGTTAACCCTCTTTAATACTAACTAACACCTCAATAACACATACAAAGCACCTTATAAACTACCTTTAATCTAGTTAACCCTCTTTAATACTAACTAACACCTCAATAACACATACAAAGCACCTTATAAACTACCTTTAATCTAGTTAACCCTCTTTAATACTAACTAACATCTCAATAACACATACAAAGCACCTTATAAACTACCTTTAATCTAGTTAACCCTCTTTAATATTAACTAACATCTCAATAACACATACAAAGCACCTTATAAACTACCTTTAATCTAGTTAACCCTCTTTAATACTAACTAACATCTCAATAACACAGTCAAAGCACCTTATAAACTACCTTTAATCTAGTTAACCCTCTTTAATACTAACTAACACCTCAATAACAAATACAAAGCACCTTATAAACTACCTTTAATCTAGTTAACCCTCTTTAATACTAACTAACACCTCAATAACACATACAAAGCACCTTATAAACTACCTTTAATCTAGTTAACCCTCTTTAATACTAACTAACACCTCAATAACACATACAAAGCACCTTATAAACTACCTTTAATCTAGTTAACCCTCTTTAATACTAACTAACACCTCAATAACACATACAAAGCACCTTATAAACTACCTTTAATCTAGTTAACCCTCTTTAATACTAACTAACACCTCAATAACACATACAAAGCACCTTATAAACTACCTTTAATCTAGTTAACCCTCTTTAATACTAACTAACACCTCAATAACACATACAAAGCACCTTATAAACTACCTTTAATCTAGTTAACCCTCTTTAATACTAACTAACACCTCAATAACACATACAAAGCACCTTATAAACTACCTTTAATCTAGTTAACCCTCTTTAATACTAACTAACACCTCAATAACACATACAAAGCACCTTATAAACTACCTTTAATCTAGTTAACCCTCTTTAATACTAACTAACACCTCAATAACACATACAAAGCACCTTATAAACTACCTTTAATCTAGTTAACCCTCTTTAATACTAACTAACACCTCAATAACACATACAAAGCACCTTATAAACTACCTTTAATCTAGTTAACCCTCTTTAATACTAACTAACACCTCAATAACACATACAAAGCACCTTATAAACTACCTTTAATCTAGTTAACCCTCTTTAATACTAACTAACATCTCAATAACACATACAAAGCACCTTATAAACTACCTTTAATCTAGTTAACCCTCTTTAATATTAACTAACATCTCAATAACACATACAAAGCACCTTATAAACTACCTTTAATCTAGTTAACCCTCTTTAATACTAACTAACATCTCAATAACACAGTCAAAGCACCTTATAAACTACCTTTAATCTAGTTAACCCTCTTTAATACTAACTAACACCTCAATAACACATACAAAGCACCTTATAAACTACCTTTAATCTAGTTAACCCTCTTTAATACTAACTAACACCTCAATAACACATACAAAGCACCTTATAAACTACCTTTAATCTAGTTAACCCTCTTTAATACTAACTAACACCTCAATAACACATACAAAGCACCTTATAAACTACCTTTAATCTAGTTAACCCTCTTTAATACTAACTAACACCTCAATAACACATACAAAGCACCTTATAAACTACCTTTAATCTAGTTAACCCTCTTTAATACTAACTAACACCTCAATAACACATACAAAGCACCTTATAAACTACCTTTAATCTAGTTAACCCTCTTTAATACTAACTAACATCTCAATAACACATACAAAGCACCTTATAAACTACCTTTAATCTAGTTAACCCTCTTTAATATTAACTAACATCTCAATAACACATACAAAGCACCTTATAAACTACCTTTAATCTAGTTAACCCTCTTTAATACTAACTAACATCTCAATAACACAGTCAAAGCACCTTATAAACTACCTTTAATCTAGTTAACCCTCTTTAATACTAACTAACACCTCAATAACACATACAAAGCACCTTATAAACTACCTTTAATCTAGTTAACCCTCTTTAATACTAACTAACACCTCAATAACACAGTCAAAGCACCTAATAAACTACCTTTAATCTAGTTAACCCTCTTTAATACTAACTAACACCTCAATAACACAGTCAAAGCACCTAATAAACTACCTTTAATCTAGTTAACCCTCTTTAATACTAACTAACACCTCAATAACCCAAACCCAAACCCAAACTCCACAATTCATAAATACCAACGGCTTTATTAAACTTCATAAAAATTGCATTCTATCAGAATATTCAATCAACTAACTGGCAGACGATGAGATTTAAACCCCCGCCCATTAACTCTTCAATAGGGTGGCGAGTGGAGTTTAGGCCCACAGAAGTTAGAAATATATTTAAATTATTAATTTTATTTTATTAAAATAAAAAATAGTCATTTTTTTTGTTTCTATTTATTAAACAAATTATTTCCTATCCTAGGTTCAACTTACAGATTTCGAAAATGCTGCCTATGTTGTATTTGTAGTGTTACTGACTCGTGTGATATTGACCTTTAACCTGAACTTCATGATGCCGATCTCAAAGGTCAATATTCGTAAACCTTATTATTTATTCTCAATCTACAGAATAAGATTTTAAATGATAAAAATCCTTTATTAATTACGATTACATTTTTTATTGTCATTTATATAAATTACAAATGAATTTGATGTAATGATGTAATGTATACATCCTATATATGTTTGTTCTCATTGTTTTCTACTCTATTGTTCTTTATGTTTTGTTTATAGGTAGATGCCAATATGAAAGTAGCTCAGAAAAGAGATGCTTCTGTTAAGGAGAAATTTTCTTTTCGTAGAAATATTACTACATGTTTGTTTATGAGACCTACTTCCTCCTACTTCCTCTTACTTCCCCCTACTAACTCCTACTTCCTCCTACTTCCTCCTACTACCTCCTACTTCCTCTTACTTCCCCCTACTAACTCCTACTACCTCCTACTTCCTCCTACTTCCTCCTACTACCTCCTACTTCCTCCTACTTCCTCTTACTTCCTCTTACTTCCCCCTACTAACTCCTACTACCTCCTACTACCTCCTACTTCCCCCTACTACCTCCTACTAACTCCTACTTCCTCATACTACCTCCTACTACCTCCTACTTCCCCCTACTAACTTCTACTAACTCCTATTAACTCCTGCTTCCCCCTACTAACTCCTAATACCTCATACTACCTCCTACTTTCCCCTACTAACTCCTACTAACTCCTTCCCCCTACTAACTCCTACTAACTCCTACTTCCTCCTACTTCCTCCTACTTCCCCCTACTAACTCCTACTAACTCCTACTTCCCCCTACTAACTCCTACTACCTCCTACTTCCTCATACTACCTCCTACTTCCCCCTACTAACTCCTACTTCCTCCTACTTCCCCCTACTAACTCCTACTTCCTCATACTTCTTCCTACTTCCCCTTACTTCCCCTTATTTCCTCATACTTCCTACTACTTCCTCCTACTTCCTCCTACATCCCCCTACTAACTCCTACTTCCTCCTACTTCCTCCTACTTCCTCATACTTCTTCCTACTTCCCCTTACTTCCCCTTATTTCCTCATACTTCCTACTACTTCCTCCTACTTCCCCCTACTAACTCCTACTAACTCCTACTTCCCCCTACTAACTCCTACTAACTCCTACTTCCCCCTACTAACTCCTACTTCCTCATACTAGCTCCTACTAACTTCTACTTCCTCCTACTAACTCCTACTTCCTCTTACTTCCTCTTACTTCCCCCTACTAACTCCTACTTCCTCCTACTTCCTCATACTTCTTCCTACTTCCCCTTACTTCCTCTTATTTCCTCATACTTCCTACTACTTCCTCCTACTTCCTACTACTTCCTCCTACTTCCCCCTACTAACTCCTACTAACTCCTACTTCCCCCTACTAACTCCTACTAACTCCTACTTCCCCATACTAACTCCTACTTCCTCATACTAGCTCCTACTAACTTCTACTTCCTCCTACTAACTCCTACTTCCTCTTACTTCCTCTTACTTCCCCCTAGGAACTCCTACTTCCTCCTACTTCCTCATACTTCTTCCTACTTCCCCTTACTTCCCCTTATTTCCTCATACTTCCTACTACTTCCTCCTACTTCCTCCTACTTTCTCCTACTAACTCCTACTTCCTCTTACTTCCTCTTACTTCCCCCTACTAACTCCTACTTCCTCCTACTTCCTCATACTTCTTCCTACTTCCCCTTACTTCCTCTTATTTCCTCATACTTCCTACTACTTCCTCCTACTTCCTACTACTTCCTCCTACTTCCCCCTACTAACTCCTACTAACTCCTACTTCCCCCTACTAACTCCTACTAACTCCTACTTCCCCATACTAACTCCTACTTCCTCATACTAGCTCCTACTAACTTCTACTTCCTCCTACTAACTCCTACTTCCTCTTACTTCCTCTTACTTCCCCCTAGGAACTCATACTTCCTCCTACTTCCTCATACTTCTTCCTACTTCCCCTTACTTCCCCTTATTTCCTCATACTTCCTACTACTTAATCCTACTTCCTCCTACTTTCTCCTACTACCTCCTACTAACTCCTACTTCCTCCTACTTCCTCATACTAGCTCCTACTTCCTCCTACTTCCCCCTACTAACTCCTACTTCCTCCTACTTCCTCATACTTCTTCCTACTTCCCCTTACTTCCCCTTATTTCCTCATACTTCCTACTACTTCCTCCTAATTTCTCCTACTACCTCCTACTAACTTCTAATTCCTCCTACTTACTCCTACCTACTCCTACTTCACCCTATTTCCTCATACTTCCTGCTACTTCCTCCTACTTCCTGCTATTTTCTCCTACTTCCCCTTACTTCCCATTATTTTCCCATACTTCCTGCTATTTCCTCCTACTTTCTCCTACTTCCCCCTACTTCCCCCTACTAACCTCTATTTCCTCCTACTTCCTCGTACTAGCTCCTACTAACTTCTAATTCCTCCTACTTACCCCTACCTACTCCTACTTCCCCCTATTTCCTCACAATTCCTCCTACTTCCACATACTTCCTCCTACTTCCCCTAATTCCTCCTTCAGAAATTTACTTTTCAAAACTTCATATCCTTCATTCAAACATAACCTTCACCCATAATCTAAACTATCACACCTCTGATATTAAACTCTCTCTTAATCCTACATCACACTCGCAACCTTCACAACCTCTATTTCGCTACCTATCCTAACCCCCACCACCTAACCTCATCCTCATATATAGCCACTACCCCTCGGTCCTGTAACATTAGCGAAGCTTGCTTCAGTGAATGTTTTCCTAAGATGAGCATTGATGAAATTATCAACGGCAAGGTCAGAGTTCACTTTAGAAAGTATATTCTTATCTAGTGGTTATAGTCTTATCTATTTCTCAAAATCTTATATATTTAAAATGTTCTTATCTAGAGATAATACATTAATCTAGAGGTGATGCCATTAACCATTACTTGTGCCTTTGTCTTGGGGTTGTGCCCTTATATGGGTGGCATGCCTTGTTTTAGATATTTTCCTTTCCTAGAAATGTTATCCTAGTCTATGTATTATCTCCTAATCATGTATTGGAATTGATATGTAAAGAGGGGTTAACGGTTAAATTAATCAATCTTGTATTTTACATTTACTATATTAACTTTGCATAGAAAAAAACTTATTTCTATCATTTTACATAAAATAATAGATCTCTTTATCAATTCATGTTTTAATCACCAGGGGGAAGAATTTCCAGGTCTGGTTCCACTGATCTTCCAATTTCTTAAAAACGTTGATGACCTGGATATAGATAGTATGTGTACAATCACTCAATACCTTCACTTCATCAGAGACAGAGCATCTGGTTAGTTGTTACAGAAGTGTAAGCCGTAATGTGCAGTTTGTGGGTAGTGAGGTAATGGAATGTTATCAAATTTTAAAATAATTTGCAAAATATATTGAATGTTGTTTTTTGAAATAAGTTGCGACATTATATGACTTTATTTACAAACCTGTAAAAATCATAATAAAAGTTAATAAAGCTCTATTGTAAAATAACATACTATCTATTACTATCTATTATGTATGCTCTTCGTAGGTAAGATTCAAACTACTGCGAAATGGATGAGAGAATATATCTTGAACCATAAAGACTATAAGAATGACTCAAAAGTATCTCAGAAAATTAACTTTGACCTTCTGAAGGAATGCGCTGCTATCTCTGAAGGTTTAGTAATGTCTTAGGATGTATGAGGTTTACAGAGCTAGTAGAACACGTTAACCTATAAATGCTTATAACAAATAACTCTGTTTGAGAAATTATAATTTAACTTAATTCAAAAAAATGCTGTTTTTCTTGTCAAATATATTATTGTATGTATGCGAATTTTTAATAGAAAACAAATAAAATATACAATTTATTAATCTGAAGTTTACTTGAATATTTATTATTTTATAAACATGTACCACATATCTCTATATACCTGTACAATGTACAGTGTACATTGTACAGTGTACATTGTACAGTGTACATTGTACAATGTACATTGTACAATGTACAGTGTACATATCTCTATATACCTGTACAATGTACAGTGTACATATCTCTATATACCTGTACAATATACAGTGTATATATCTCTATATACCTGTACAATGTACAGTGTACATATCTCTATATACCTGTACAATGTACAGTGTACATTGTACAGTGTACATATCTCTATATACCTGTACAATGTACAGTGTACATATCTCTATATACCTGTACAATGTACAGTGTACATTGTACAGTGTACATATCTCTATATACATGTACAATGTACAGTGTACATATCTCTATATACCTGTACAATGTACAGTGTACAGTGTACAGTGTACATATCTCTATATACCTATATTAAATAGTTTATGGATTATAATTCGAAATAACATTTTATATATATTTATAATTATATATATATTTGAAAAATAATAAACACAATTATTTATTAATTGTTAATTTATTAATCAATTTTAATTATAACTGTAGGCATATTATAAATAATATGCTGAATTTAGTATTTTGTATATCACTATTTCTTGATATATTTAATTATTTCATTATAAACAATTTATAAAAAAATATATCTGAATTTATCAAAAAGGATTTCTTAAGTTTAGTGATAACAAATGATATAAATTAACTTATATATATATATATATATATATATATATATATATATATATATAATACTATCTATTTAACATTTTATTACATTATTTAGGTCGTAGTTCACCTGATAAACTTCTTGGAAAACGTAAACATGCATCAAAAACTTCTTCCGATATCCCAGAAGCCATGCAATCCCATGATCGTAGGTATGTTTTGTTGACATATTATTACTATTATAGTTTTATCATATTGCAGTAAATTCAACTTAATCCAATATAAACTTCAGTCGTTATATCTAATTTTACTTTATTCAATTATCGTTAATATATTCCCGTAGCATAAACACACAAAGACAGGCATCGAAGGCAAATAGTTTAGAGAATAAGAAATAAAAACACGTCTGAATACTTTGACATAAGTAGATTTTTAAACTTTGACCATTTATTATTGATTTTATTGAATTGTGCTTTATTAAATATACTGTTGAATTATTTATTCTGCGCATAAATTAATATCTGTGATTTCTACTAAATAAAATATTAAATAATTTAAGCAATTTACTTTCATATTAAGTATTGAATAAAATGTATAAATTAGACAATTTACTTCCATATTAACTAAAAACTTTAAATATAAATTGAGTACAAAATCTGATATTGTAAAATAGTGTCATTTCATGCAGAACTGTCAACCAAAAGATTAGTATAAATAGTTAGTTTAGTATGTGTACAATCACACCTTCACTTCATCAGAGACAGAGGTTAGACTGGTTAGTTATTACAGAAGCGTAAGCCGGAATGTGCAGTTTGTGGGTAGTGAGGTAATGGAATGTTATCAAATTTTAAAATAATTTGAAAATATATTGAATGTTGTTTTTTGAAATAAGTTGCAACATTTATGAATGAATCCATTAATATTTATATGACTTTATAGTATAATAATTGAATAGTTGTATTCTTTATTTAAATAAGAATTTACATACTTGGTTTTCTGTAAATCTGTTATTAATTAAAGTAAAATTATAAGGAATAATTGTTCTCTATATTTAATAATAAGTTAATATGTATTTAATTAATAACTAATACGATAATTTATAAATATATATTTTATAAGTAAATTTAATCATAAACTCATATGTATACCATATATAACTTTATACATATACATAAATATTTGTGCATTTAAAAGTTTATATTTTGTATCATAAGTTGTAGAGAATGTTAAAAATAAAGTTTTATTATTCATAGATAATTACCGATAATATATAATTATTTATTAATATATATATGTACAGGCAGTAATTCACTCGTACCTACATAGTATGGGTATTTGCCTGTATTGTAGGTTTATGGAAAAATAATGATATACACATAAATATTAAAATAAATACAAATTTGGCTGAAATAAATCCAAATAATAATAATAATCAGAAAATGACAATGAAAACTATAAACAATTGAAACGTATATTTATTTGCCTATAAATAATAAACATAAACAATAATAATAATAATAACAATAAACAATAATAATAGTGAATTTTAACTTAAACATATCGTATAATATTTAAAATATACAATAATTATAATATAATATATATTATTTTTAATATTTTTTAATAAATATAAAGGAATGGATTTTGTAGAATTGATTTAAAATAACGTTCTTCTATACATATCAACATCTGGGTCGGCGTTTATTACTTTTCGTGTATTATGACTTCTATTCCTCTTATTGGCGAACCAACAGGTGACCTTGAAGTGGTGAATATATATATATATATATATATATTATTCATATATCTATGTTATTCATGTTACCATAATGTACCTATATATTATTTAATAGTCTATTATAGTATATCACGATTGAGTAGATTTAACTATATATGTATCTAGTATACTACCACAGTAAGCCTATTACTACTAATACTACTACTACTACTACTACTAATACCACTACTAATATTACTACTAATATTACTACTACTACTACTAATATTACTACTACTACTACTACTACTACTACTACTACTACTACTACTACTACTACTACTACTACTAATATTACTACTACTAATATTACTACTACTACTACTACTACTACTAATATTACTACTACTACTACTACTAATATTACTACTACTAATACTACTACTACTATTACTACTACTACTACTAATATTACTATTACTACTACTACATGAATTTACTAATAATAGCTATATTTTATGTATTCAATTATAAATTAATATACATTATATTTCACATATAAAATGTAAATATATAAATATAGTAAATCGAATAGCATTCGGTTAAATACGAAATATGCTGAAAACTAAAACATATTATTATTACCTGGGCAACCGAGATGCACGTTGACTCAGCTAATGAGGTTTTATCAGCCTCGGATGGGTAAGGGTAGTCGAGATGTTCCAGGTACCAATGAGTCATCGCTTTAACTGCCACTGGCGATAATCTACGTTTCACCCTAGCGAGAAAATGAGTTATATATATTAAGAGTAGTTAAGTATAAGTTAATATTTAACCTCGCAGTACGTTCATTTAATACAATTTGTATTACTAAATGAGGTCATATGGTTTTTATTTAATATAACTCGACGATAAAAACCTGTTATTTCTATCATTAAAATAAACGTTACACATTGTTGCAGTATTGACAGCAGACGACAATTGACCAATTGTATTCGTTCCCTTAGGAGGCGTGGCTAACATATTGCGATGAGGAGCAAACATGGGAGTATTTTCCTGGTATTGGATACGTGCTATTTTGCCAGGTGGGGGAGTGTCTGATAAACGAGTGTGGAAGTGTCGAGGTTGAGAGTTGGGCGGAGTTTCAAAAATATGAAATGCAGACGATTTCGGAGTTTCGAATAATCTTTTACTTCCAGTAGGAGTCTGAGTGTGTAATTGAAATTAATACACATAATTTTTTATTTTCAGTCATAATAAATCATTTATATATTGAAATTATTGAATAATATTATCATCTGAATATATAAAAATAAGTTTAAAATATATGTACTAATTTATCAATGTAACGTAGAATCAAAGGTAATTAATTAAGTAGAATGAACAGTAATTATTAAATTAATAAATAAGTAATAAAATACTAAAATAGAATTATTTAAATAAGTATAACTTTTCTTAATTATTATTACTTATTATCTATGTAAATATATCCATAAATACTGTTATCTATTATATATATATATATTTATATCAATATGGTCTAAGAACATGTATTTCGTATAACTATATTTTTACAATTTTATTTTAGATGATTACGTCGTTATTATTCTCATGACAATAGGCGACCGGAAATGGTCGGGTATGATTTAGATGGTGTCGGAGTGACCGCAACGACCAGCCATTAAATGGATTAACGAGAATTCAATCTCGCACCACGATCAAGTTAAAAGTGACCAGTGTCCACAATACCTGGCGTTATCGTATTGTGTGATAGAATCTGCCAATCGCCAATTATACTCGTGAGAGCAGTAGCAATAATCAGATTAAAAGGACAATGAAAAGTGGTAACAATGCCCGGGTGGTATTGCGCAATATATAGGCACTAAACCAAGCTATTGAATTCATCATTATCCAGGCGTATTGATTTGTTTTGTGTATTTTATTTTTTGAGTAGGTGGTGATTTAAATAAACTCGGATTATGTTGTAAATCGGCAACTTATAAGAATCTGTGTTAGATATTGTTATCTCTAGACATTTACACTTACTTATACGCGATTTACATAGAGGGTAATCTATAATATCGTGAACATTTAAGATAACAATTAATAAATAATTCGTTTGAATATAATTAATTAAATAACGTGTATACACTAGTATTGTATACAATCTGATTAATTATAATCATAAGTATCAAATATTAAATATTACTAACTTTACTTTAGAAATTTAAATACGTGTAAGAAGAATTATTAAATAACAAATTCAATATTAAATAATAATATTCTAACAATAATATATATTATAATTTATCAATAAGTTATTTAAATTTGTTATAATTGTAAACAATTGTAACTAAAATGGAAATGTATAATAATTCTAACCAATATGGTGTTCTCGATGGAATGGAGTGTCATTCGCGGAAGAGGAGTAACTTCAGGCGTTAATATTCCTACTATCGGTGACAAAATGGCGTCGATACTTTGAGAAGCTCTGGTGAAGATAGATAACAATTCTCTGTCGAATATAGCATCATCTTCCAACGATTTCGTCGATGATTTAATATCTACAATATTAATATTAGGATTATATATGGATTATATACTTATTTAAGTTAAAAAAATGTACTTAATTCTTATTCTATAATGGGATATAATAATAGGTACATTGATCATATAGGATATATACAATTAGAAGAATCTAGTTTCTTATTTAATGCCCAATGAATTAAAATAAATATTCATTCAATATATAAATATGTAATAAATTGTATATATAATATTATATATATCATACATTTAAAAATGGGAGTATAAACCATTGGAAACGATGTTCTCGTATCTTCTAAAAATCGCAGTTTCCCTTCTTTTCAACTGCACCGCGTCGCTGTCCCTCCTTAAGTCACCGGAAATGCTTCTCAATGTAACCCCTTCATCGGAGGTCACGCGACCCGGAAACAACGAATTTTCTATACGCGCTCGTAGAGCTGAGATGCGAACTTCCAATGCCAACTCCGGAACCGGCACCGTTGAAGTGAGGTGCGTGGGTAGGGGCGTGGATAGGGGCGTGGGCAGGGGCGTGGATAGGGGCGTGCCTCGTAACATTGAAACATGGTGCCAAGGGTTAAATGGAGTGGAGTGTCGACCAAGCGCCGTTGCGCTTACAGGTTCTTGTTTGCTGTGTTTCAACGTTATCTTCCTTTGTTCGGTTATCTTCCTTTGTTCGGTAACCTTCCGACCGTAAGCTTCCATCTTACTCTTGAGATCGGCGAAGGAGGTGGTGGTACCTATGATGCGTGGGCGTGGTCTAAGTACGGTGGTAGGCGTGATTGTATTCTCTATGATATCAAAATATTAAAGAGCAATTCGCTAGGGTAACGGAATTTAGTGCAGTGATTTATTTATTGGTGTTGGTTGGATAACAAGTGTAAGTAAAGGAATTCGTGTTTAATTTGATGGGATAATGTTAGAAGTTGGTATCGGTGATGGACAAAAAAGTGATCAATGAGGAATTCTCTTCCCGTATGCGCCTTTTATACCAAATGAAGTCGCATGATGGCATCGACTAACTTATACGACCAATCGCAATCGAGGGGCGGGAAGAGAGGATATAGTAGAGGAGTTGATTATTCTGAACAATTAGCGATAAGTCGCCAATTGACACATCTACTCGCACCGTATATTAGCCACGCCTATTAGCCACGCCCACGTTCCACAGTATACTAATTGAAATCCGTCGTTTGAAGTAAACACGGGAGTACATACTCTGATATCGACACCTGTAATTAACTAATGAGAAGTAGCGCCCCTAGTGATCACATGCGCTCCTAGCGAGCACGACCAATACTAACTAGCTTCTTCCCTCCTTGTTAATTAGACCATAGAGGATACTTAGGTAGGCCACTGAGAAGTGACCAAACGTTGGTTGCCTATAGTCAAACGATGGTGGTATTATAATGTTCGATTTATGGTCAAGTAATGGTCAAGTAATGGTCAAGTAATGGTCAAGTAATGGTCAAGTAATGGTCAAGTAATGGTCAAGTAATGGTCAAGTAATGGTCAAGTAATGGTCAAGTAATGGTCAAGTAATTATCAAGTAATGGTCAAGTAATTATCAAGTAATGGTCAAGTAATGGTCAAGTAATGGTCAAGTAATGGTCAAGTAATGGTCAAGTAATGGTCAAGTAATGGTCAAGTAATGGTCAAGTAATGGTCAAGTAAAGGTCAAGTAATGGTCAAGTAATGGTCAAGTAATGGTCAAGTAATGGTCAAGTAATGGTCAAGTAATGGTCAAGTAATGGTCAAGTAATGGTCAAGTAATGGTCAAGTAATGGTCAAGTAATGATCAAGTAATGGTCAAGTAATGGTCAAGTAATGGTCAAGTAATGGTCAAGTAATGGTCAAGTAATGGTCAAGTAATGGTCAAGTAATGGTCAAGTAATGGTCAAGTAATGGTCAAGTAATGGTCAAGTAATGGTCAAGTAATGGTCAAGTAATGGTCAAGTAATGGTCAAGTAATGGTCAAGTAATGGTCAAGTAATGGTCAAGTAATGGTCAAGTAATGGTCAAGTAATGGTCAAGTAATGGTCAAGTAATGGTCAAGTAATGGTCAAGTAATGGTCAAGTAATGGTCAAGTAATGGTCAAGCAATGGTCAAGTAATGGTCAAGTAATGGTCAAGTAATGGTCAAGTAATGGTCAAGTAATGGTCAAGTAATGGTCAAGTAATGGTCAAGTAATGGTCAAGTAATGGTCAAGTAATGGTCAAGTAATGGTCAAGTAATGGTCAAGTAATGGTCAAGTAATGGTCAAGTAATGGTCAAGTAATGGTCAAGTAATGGTCAAGTAATGGTCAAGTAATGGTCAAGTAATGGTCAAGTAATGGTCAAGTAATGGTCAAGTAATGGTCAAGTAATGGTCAAGTAATGGTCAAGTAATGGTCAAGTAATGGTCAAGTAATGGTCAAGTAATGGTCAAGTAATGGTCAAGTAATGGTCAAGTAATGGTCAAGTAATGGTCAAGTAATGGTCAAGTAATGGTCAAGTAATGGTCAAGTAATGGCCAAGTAATGGTCAAGTAATGGTCAAGTAATGGTCAAGTAATGGTCAAGTAATGGTCAAGTAATGGTCAAGTAATGGTCAAGTAATGGTCAAGTAATGGTCAAGTAATGGTCAAGTAATGGTCAAGTAATGGTCAAGTAATGGTCAAGTAATGTCAAGTTATTTTCAAGTAATATCTAAAGGATGCTCAAGTAATGGTCAAGTTATTTTCAAGTAATAGCTAAAGGATGGTCAATTGATGATCAAGTGATAGTTAAGTGATTAGTAGTGGTCAAGTGATGGTCACATAATGGTCAAGAGATAGTTATAAGATGGACATATGATGGTCAAGTGGTGGTAAAGTAATTAGGTCAACTGACGATCAAATGGAGGTATACAAATTCACAACTATAGTTAACCACTAGTTTTTCAAGCAATGGTTAAGCAATGGTCAAGCGTGTGTAAACAATAGTCAAATAAAGATAACACATAAACGTATTGTTTTGAGAAGTAGTGAATCTTGCTAAATTATACGATTGGCTATTTTTCAAATATATATATATATATATATAAATATATATATATATATATATATATATATATATATATATATATATATATATTATACATTTATATTTATATATATAATAGTGTATAATCTAAATTAATGGGTTTACAATTTATAATTTAATTTCACAGGTAAGGATTTCAATTATCAACAATAGGAAATCTCTCATATACAGTTATTTATGTTATCTTAGAAATCTATATATTTTTATTTATTACTAATTACTTATTACTAATTAGTATATTTTATATTATATTCTATAATGATTTGTAATAAATATAAATAATTATATACAATATTGTTATTGTGTGTGTGTGTGTGTGTGTGTGTGTGTGTGTGTGTGTGTGTGTGTGTGTGTGTGTGTGTGTGTGTGTGTGTGTGTGTGTGTGTGTGTGTGTGTGTGTGTGTGTGTGTGTGTGTGTGTGTGTGTGTGTGTGTGTGTGTGTGTGTGTGTGTGTGTGTGTGTATGTTTAAATGTGTAAGCTTTAACAAATGTATTTTTAAGTTATGTAATTGCATATATAACAAAGCTAGTAAATCTAGTAAATCACTATTTCCGACAACAAAGGTTTAAGTGATAATTATTAATAATTGCTCTAATTGTCGTTATAGTGTTACACCCGAGCACAGTTACACGAACACTGCCAATGGACAATGGTCAATGGACAGTGGTCAGTAGTCAGCAATCAGGTGGTCAAGATTATGCCATACATATTGCGAATACGCCTTTATTTTTATATAGAATTTATAGCTAATGTATATACATTATACATTATATATAAATTATACATTATTTACATTACACCATATTTTAACTTGCATGGAATATTCTAGAATTACAATAATAATGTGTTCAGTAATTACTAATGCCTAGATATACATATTATATATAATATATTACATATTATATATAATATCTGCGTTATTAAGTTTATAACAGGTGTACTTAACTCTAAAGTATTAAATATAATATTGATTTTGATATCAACTAAAGATTGATAATAAGTTGATACCGATATAAATATTATATATTGTTCTATATTGTTCTGCATTCAGAAGAGACAATTTTCATTCAACACAATACATTTTTATAGAAATTCAGTTAAATCTATCAATTTATACCCCAAATCTATTAAAAATCATTACTAATTTGATTCAGTTTATCTGATCTAGTCTTTGGCATATTGGTCAATAATCATCTTAATATATATATAATCATCTTAATATATATATATATATATATATATATATATATATGTATATAAAGAAGGTATAGTTATAAATATATATGTATATAATGTAACATTCTATTTAACTGTACTTACACAATATATAATATACAAATATTTACAATAATTTTATTTTATTTTTAGAGTAATTGCGAATAATTGAAAGTGATTTATATATATATATGTATATATATATATATATATATATATATATATATATGTGTGTGTATATATTATGTGTAAGGGTGTGTGTGGGTGCGTGGGTATGCGTGGTTGTGTGTAAGTTTACAGAACAATAATTAATAGTTTAGTAGAGAGTTAAAGAAACGCCTTTAAGTCTTGTGGTTGGTCGTAAGCCAGGAGTTTTCTAAATAAGGTTTGTGTGTATAATATATTCTCTATTGCTATTTGTGTGACAATTTGTTTAGATGTTTGAGTTATTGTGTGGGTACTTATGCATATGTGTGTGTTCGTGGAGCTGTATATATATGTGTGTGTGTGTGTGTGTGTGTGTGTGTGTGTGTGTGTGTGTGTGTGTGTGTGTGTTGGTTTATGTGTTTAGATATTAATAATGAAAACTTAATATAACTTTAATATCCACTAAATGATAATAATAATATACTAGAAACCGTAGACTTCCCATATTATTCCTATTACAGGAAATATAACTAGAAACATATATTATAGAGTATTGTATTTTGTATGTATATAATAATTAGTATGTTCTTTAATTAATGAATTTAACTCACTAAGAAACCGTAATCATTATCCTTTGAAATGATATATTTCACAATAGTAATTAATTATGACGCAATAGTTATTATCGACTAAGATTTATAAAATTCTAATCCTGACCACAGTAATCAACTGCTAGTTTATTGGCATGTAATATTGTACTCACGCCATGTAAAACAGAATTATATTGTTTTCGCATTATCACTATCCAATACACTGTTCGCATTTATTGTTACTATATTTAGTAACATATATCATATAGAACTAATTATGAGAATAAGTAAAATTAGTTTCATTAAATTAGTAAAACTACTTTAAAAATAAAAATTAATATTTCATTTATACTCACATACAAACACTCCTAGATATACTCCACAGTTTTTTTAAGTATACACCTAATCATAGGCATACCCATACATACCCATACATACCCATACATACCCATACATACCCATACATACCCATACATACCCATACATACCCATACATACCCATACATACCCATACATACCCATACATACCCATACATACCCATACATACCCATACATACCCATACATACCCATACATACCCATACATACCCATACATACCCATACATACCCATACATACCCATACATACCCATACATACCCATACATACCCATACATACCCATACATACCCATACATACCCATACATACCCATACATACCCATACATACCCATACATACCCATACATACCCATACATACCCATACATACCCATACATACCCATACATACCCATACATACCCATACATACCCATACATACCCATACATACCCATACATACCCATACATACCCATACATACCCATACATACCCATACATACCCATACATACCCATACATACCCATACATACCCATACATACCCATACATACCCATACATACCCATACATACCCATACATACCCATACATACCCATACATACCCATACATACCCATACATACCCATACATACCCATACATACCCATACATACCCATACATACCCATACATACCCATACATACCCATACATACCCATACATACCCATACATACCCATACATACCCATACATACCCATACATACCCATACATACCCATACATACCCATACATACCCATACATACCCATACATACCCATACATACCCATACATACCCATACATACCCATACATACCCATACATACCCATACATACCCATACATACCCATACATACCCATACATACCCATACATACCCATACATACCCATACATACCCATACATACCCATACATACCCATACATACCCATACATACCCATACATACCCATACATACCCATACATACCCATACATACCCATACATACCCATACATACCCATACATACCCATACATACCCATACATACCCATACATACCCATACATACCCATACATACCCATACATACCCATACATACCCATACATACCCATACATACCCATACATACCCATACATACCCATACATACCCATACATACCCATACATACCCATACATACCCATACATACCCATACATACCCATACATACCCATACATACCCATACATACCCATACATACCCATACATACCCATACATACCCATACATACCCATACATACCCATACATACCCATACATACCCATACATACCCATACATACCCATACATACCCATACATACCCATACATACCCATACATACCCATACATACCCATACATACCCATACATACCCATACATACCCATACATACCCATACATACCCATACATACCCATACATACCCATACATACCCATACATACCCATACATACCCATACATACCCATACATACCCATACATACCCATACATACCCATACATACCCATACATACCCATACATACCCATACATACCCATACATACCCATACATACCCATACATACCCATACATACCCATACATACCCATACATACCCATACATACCCATACATACCCATACATACCCATACATACCCATACATACCCATACATACCCATACATACCCATACATACCCATACATACCCATACATACCCATACATACCCATACATACCCATACATACCCATACATACCCATACATACCCATACATACCCATACATACCCATACATACCCATACATACCCATACATACCCATACATACCCATACATACCCATACATACCCATACATACCCATACATACCCATACATACCCATACATACCCATACATACCCATACATACCCATACATACCCATACATACCCATACATACATACATACCCATACATACCCATACATACCCATACATACCCATACATACCCATACATACCCATACATACCCATACATACCCATACATACCCATACATACCCATACATACCCATACATACCCATACATACCCATACATACCCATACATACCCATACATACCCATACATACCCATACATACCCATACATACCCATACATACCCATACATACCCATACATACCCATACATACCCATACATACCCATACATACCCATACATACCCATACATACCCATACATACCCATACATACCCATACATACCCATACATACCCATACATACCCATACATACCCATACATACCCATACATACCCATACATACCCATACATACCCATACATACCCATACATACCCATACATACCCATACATACCCATACATACCCATACATTATTATTATAATTATTTTAATTGTTGCGTTTTCTAAATAAATTCTTACACACACACACATACCCATACATATCAATACATACCCATACATATACATAAATAGCCATACATACCCATACATATCCATACATATCCATAAATACCCATACATACCCATACATACCCATACATATCCATACATACCCATACATACGCATACATACCCGTGCATATCCATACATACCAATACAAACCCATGCATACCCATACGTACACATACATACCCATTCATACCCGTACATACCCATAAATACCAATACATACCCATACATGCCAATAAATACCCATATGTACCCATACATAACTATACATATCCATACATACCCTTACATACCCATACATACCCATTCATACCCTTACATACCCATACATACCCGTACACACCCATACATACACATACATACCTATACATACATATACATACCCATACATGAACACATATACCAATTCATATATACATACTCACACATACAATCATATACACATACATACATGTATACTTATATGCATATA
>OZ038313.1:42864356-42926349 GCA_964035775.1 Osedax frankpressi
AATAAGGTCTTTATGTTACACAGTATTACATCATTATTGCTAATGAATACCTTCTCTAATCAACATAATACACTAGAGCATGTACTCGAGTAAATATAGAGTATTCAGAGGGTAATTGTTAAGCAATTTATATCGCTTAGCATAGCATAAAATATTGTGGAAATGTAAATTACCAAATATTGAATGATTTAAAATAAATCTAAGATAATATTTCTATATTTGATAAAAAAATTAATTAATTTAATTTTAAAAACATCCAGATGCCTCTTAATTCATTTTCAATGTAAGATAAATAATATTTTATTAATATGTAATAGTTATTATATTTATTTTGATATTAAGTTTCTATGCTAAAATAATAATTTAAACAAAATTCTGTTTTTCACAATGTTACACAATGCAAAGTAGACCATTATAAAATAATATAATTTAACATATATTATAATTATTTAATGTATGAGATTTTATATTTTTCAATTTTCATAAAATATGCGAATATTTATAAAAAACATCAAAAGTATTAACTACCCTGCATTTATCATAACTAGAGTCATCTGTTACGCGTTTATAATTACATCATCCATTGGAAACTCCGGATGAAGATTTAATATATGCACGGATTCAACACCTATTCAAAGTAAAACAATTCATTTATGTTTTATTCTTTTGGTACATCCACGTAAATCGGACCCAAACATTTAATTAATTATATTAACTTTTTATAATATAAGTAATTATATTATTATATATTATAATTATTACATATGTTCCCAATACCGCACCTTTATTACATTAATAATGTAACAATAGTAATTATTATAATACTTAATTCATATATGACTTTATGGTCAATCTATTTTTTAATTGATTATAGATACCATATATATATTTATCATATATATATATATATATATATATATATATATATATATATATATATATGAATATATATATATAGATATATATATATATATATATATATATATATATATATATTATATCAATACTATGTGATATGTAACTAATATGATATTCTCGAATTAAAATAAAAAATTGTTATATAATAAAAGTAGGTTTACTTTATTAAACCCATAATTATATATTTATCTATTATACTATGGATTCGTTTAACTACATGAGACTAAATGATATCTTACTACACACAATAACATAATACACATTGTACTCTATACAATGTACATTGAACACTATACAGCGAATAGTTTACACTAAAATAAACATTATACTCTATACAATTTATCAATAATGTTTCATTCCGCATTTAGATATATACATATTTTTTTATGTTAAGGTAAATATATGTAAATACAATATAAACATGGGTATACATATATATGTAACTTATAACATATGCCTATTCAATTGTGTACATACTTAGTAGACCAGGGTACAGTTATACCATGATACATATTACAATATTGAATACCTGAAGATTATGCTTTGTTATACAAAGGTGTCAACGATTATGAAACACACCATTGTTACGTGTCGATGTGGTCACTAATCACTCTTCAGCTACACCCCGCCGTCAATCCAACTCGTGGTCAAGGATTAGTGGGTTATATAAGCGGAGTGTCAACATGTTTATCTATAATATATTAAGTTATTTTATTTGATGGTAGTAGAAATATCAGAAAACACGTACACTGTACGCTGTACGATGTACGATGTACGCTGTACGCTGTACGATGTACGCTGTACGATGTACGCTGTACGATGTACGCTGTACGATGTACGCTGTACGATGTACGCTGTACGATGTACGCTGTACGATGTACGCTGTACGATGTACGCTGTACGATGTACGCTGTACGATGTACGCTGTACGATGTACGCTGTACGATGTACGCTGTACGATGTACGCTGTACGATGTACGCTGTACGATGTACGCTGTACGATGTACGCTGTACGATGTACGCTGTACGATGTACGCTGTACGATGTACGCTGTACGATGTACGCTGTACGATGTACGCTGTACGATGTACGCTGTACGATGTACGCTGTACGATGTACGCTGTACGATGTACGCTGTACGATGTACGCTGTACGATGTACGCTGTACGATGTACGCTGTACGATGTACGCTGTACGATGTACGCTGTACGATGTACGCTGTACGATGTACGCTGTACGATGTACGCTGTACGATGTACGCTGTACGATGTACGCTGTACGATGTACGATGTACGATGTACGCTGTACGATGTACGCTGTACGATGTACGCTGTACGATGTACGATGTACGATGTACGCTGTACGATGTACGCTGTACGATGTACGCTGTACGATGTACGCTGTACGCTGTACGATGTACGATGTGTGTACGATGTGTGTACGATGTGTGTACGATGTGTGTACGATGTGTGTACGATGTGTGTACGATGTGTGTACGATGTGTGTACGATGTGTGTACGATGTGTGTACGATGTGTGTACGATGTGTGTACGATGTGTGTACGATGTGTGTACGATGTGTGTACGATGTGTGTACGATGTGTGTACGATGTGTGTACGATGTGTGTACGATGTGTGTACGATGTGTGTACGATGTGTGTACGATGTGTGTACGATGTGTGTACGATGTGTGTACGATGTGTGTACGATGTGTGTACGATGTGTGTACGATGTGTGTACGATGTGTGTACGATGTGTGTACGATGTGTGTACGATGTGTGTACGATGTGTGTACGATGTGTGTACGATGTGTGTACGATGTGTGTACGATGTGTGTACGATGTGTGTACGATGTGTGTACGATGTGTGTACGATGTGTGTACGATGTGTGTACGATGTGTGTACGATGTGTGTACGATGTGTGTACGATGTGTGTACGATGTGTGTACGATGTGTGTACGATGTGTGTACGATGTGTGTACGATGTGTGTACGATGTGTGTACGATGTGTGTACGATGTGTGTACGATGTGTGTACGATGTGTGTACGATGTGTGTACGATGTGTGTACGATGTGTGTACGATGTGTGTACGATGTGTGTACGATGTGTGTACGATGTGTGTACGATGTGTGTACGATGTGTGTACGATGTGTGTACGATGTGTGTACGATGTGTGTACGATGTGTGTACGATGTGTGTACGATGTGTGTACGATGTGTGTACGATGTGTGTACGATGTGTGTACGATGTGTGTACGATGTGTGTACGATGTGTGTACGATGTGTGTACGATGTGTGTACGATGTGTGTACGATGTGTGTACGATGTGTGTACGATGTGTGTACGATGTGTGTACGATGTGTGTACGATGTGTGTACGATGTGTGTACGATGTGTGTACGATGTGTGTACGATGTGTGTACGATGTGTGTACGATGTGTGTACGATGTGTGTACGATGTGTGTACGATGTGTGTACGATGTGTGTACGATGTGTGTACGATGTGTGTACGATGTGTGTACGATGTGTGTACGATGTGTGTACGATGTGTGTACGATGTGTGTACGATGTGTGTACGATGTGTGTACGATGTGTGTACGATGTGTGTACGATGTGTGTACGATGTGTGTACGATGTGTGTACGATGTGTGTACGATGTGTGTACGATGTGTGTACGATGTGTGTACGATGTGTGTACGATGTGTGTACGATGTGTGTACGATGTGTGTACGATGTGTGTACGATGTGTGTACGATGTGTGTACGATGTGTGTACGATGTGTGTACGATGTGTGTACGATGTGTGTACGATGTGTGTACGATGTGTGTACGATGTGTGTACGATGTGTGTACGATGTGTGTACGATGTGTGTACGATGTGTGTACGATGTGTGTACGATGTGTGTACGATGTGTGTACGATGTGTGTACGATGTGTGTACGATGTGTGTACGATGTGTGTACGATGTGTGTACGATGTGTGTACGATGTGTGTACGATGTGTGTACGATGTGTGTACGATGTGTGTACGATGTGTGTACGATGTGTGTACGATGTGTGTACGATGTGTGTACGATGTGTGTACGATGTGTGTACGATGTGTGTACGATGTGTGTACGATGTGTGTACGATGTGTGTACGATGTGTGTACGATGTGTGTACGATGTGTGTACTATGTGTGTACGATGTGTGTACGATGTGTGTACGATGTGTGTACGATGTGTGTACGATGTGTGTACGATGTGTGTACGATGTGTGTACGATGTGTGTACGATGTGTGTACGATGTGTGTACGATGTGTGTACGATGTGTGTACGATGTGTGTACGATGTGTGTACGATGTGTGTACGATGTGTGTACGATGTGTGTACGATGTGTGTACGATGTGTGTACGATGTGTGTACGATGTGTGTACGATGTGTGTACGATGTGTGTACGATGTGTGTACGATGTGTGTACGATGTGTGTACGATGTGTGTACGATGTGTGTACGATGTGTGTACGATGTGTGTACGATGTGTATACGATGTGTGTACAATAGAATAAAGTGTATTCCCCCATCTCGTTTTAACTCTGACTAATCAATAATAATAATTCAATGAACATCAATAATATAAATAAACAATAAACAATTACAAGAAGTCATCATATATTTAATCATTACTGATAGCTTGCACTCATTGTTGTTTAGACGTTTATATCTGAGGAGGAGATCGTCATTATTGATTCATCGCATACAGATGAATGAAACAAATTAATAAGGAAACAATACTACCCTTGTTAAACGATGAGTATCACCTATCGACATGATCTTACTCGCAGGTTAAAATAGAAGAAAAGGAAATAATGGTAGCATCAATTAAGCGCTTTTAGATCTATTGCGTAATAAGTGATGACGAAATAAATGGACATAGTAACAAGTTGTTACTTCCGGGAGGGTGAAAGAAGGCGAGTTGTTTTCTTTATAAGATAAAGCTTACATAACATATAAACTAAGACTACGGTTTATGAGTTACAGTTAATGATATATTCAGAATGCTAAATATATCTATTATATAAGACATTCACATATTTAGTTTGAATATGTATGTATATATATATATATATATATATGTGTGTGTGTGTGTGTGTGTGTGTATGTGTGTGTGTATGTGTGTGTGTATGTGTGGATGTGTGTGTGTGTGTGTGTGTGTGTGTGTGTGTGTGTGTGTGTGTGTATGTGTGGATGTGTGTGCGCGTGTGTGGGTTTCTGTGTATATTTGGATCAAAGTATAATATAAAATTAAAAACATATAAAAGTAACACATTTCCTATCAAATATCGACCAATAAGTTCCAAGAATATTTGTTATCTATCAAACCGGAATGTCTTTATTAATAATGATTACTTATTAATTTATTAATTATTAATAATTTCAGTTTCTCTTTCAGTTTTATTATTTTTATAGTTCAGATAATAATAAGTATTTATTTTGTTTTCATATATATAAAATCCCGGCATATGATTAGTATTGAATAACATATCAAAATAACAAACATATCTATCAATAACATTCTCTGAAATATATAATCTTATATATATATATATATATATATATATATATAGTATATAATTTTAATATTTGATATATAATATATAATGTAATAATATAACTCAATAACCATTTAAACTTATCGAATGCTCTATTGAGATTAATTATACAATACAATATGTTCTTTAGATATGAATTAATATAAGTTTTCTAATAAATGTATATAAAAATATGTAATATTTATGTAATATAACCAGTAAACAATAATTGAAATATCCGGTATTATTATTTATACCAGAATAATAAAATAATATTCTTTGTAGAAATTAACATCAAAGCATCCATTAATTAATAAAAAGACGAGGTCGCAGGTGAAATTAAGAGTAATGATTACAAATAATTACATAATTGGCTGAGTATTGAAATCATTTCCGCTATAATCAATCTTAGAAATTGATTGAAATAAGATTTAATGATTGGTAATTATCTAAATAGATAATTAGTCTATAACATATTATTCTATTATAATCAAAATACATAGATTTCTATTGTATTAGTATGTTACCATGATATTATTTAGTTTCGTATTATTATTAAGTATTTGCTTATTAAATTATTTATTTATTAAAAAAAATATGCATTCTTGAATATTATAAATTATTAAGATAGATATTTAATTTATCGATTTTGTAATACATTTTATAAATAAATACATACTTTATATTATAATTTGTTGTTTACTATACACTATAAATAGATTCAAATTACCGGATGAATACGAAGTTCTCACTAGATGCACAATTCTTAGGTAGAGTGATATAGGAACATTATATATATAATATATACCTAGAGTATACAGTGTATTTATAATTCATATTAATAATTCCTGTTAACTTAATAAGTGATGTAGATTTACTGTAGCCTATTCTATCGTGTGATAATGATTGTTTATATTATAATGAATACGACTCGTAACTACTTTTAATTACTTTGTTATGAAACATAATACAAATCCAGGTCATATTGATTAACTGTATTTTATATTCCTTTTATGGCACATCTATAAATTTATATTTAAATATAATATATATGTTAGGAATATTGCTTTTCTAAATGAGTACCTTATAATATAATATAACCTTAATAATTGCGCAATTAATATATTTAAAATGCATATAGGTAAATATATAATTATAATTTGAAAATATACTATATAAAAACATAATATCACAATGTTATGTAATCAATACAAATTAAATTATGTATTAAAGCTGTCACAATAAGTATAAGTATATAATAAATATAAGTATAAGTATTAAATTATTTCTATTAAAGTCAAAATAGTCAAAAAATACAGATTTTATTAAATTATTTTAAAATCAACATTGATATCCTAGTGATGATTATTTATTTGCTACTAACTTTATGGTTCTTTTGATGTATCTAAATTCAACTCACTTCCGGTCAAGAAGAAAATACTTCCCAGTAATTAATGATGTGATAGAGGAATACGGATACACATTAAACATTTATACGTATAAATACAACATAGTCTAGTATAATATTAATCTTTTTATGATCATATCTTAGACAATATTCATCTGTTTAGTAGTGTATATTAAACAATATTCATCTTAGAAGTGTATCTTAGATAATATGCATACTATAATCTTGCTTTGAGCAATATTAACCTGTATTGTGTGCTTCTTAGATTACATTATAAATAATATACATCTCTAAAAAATATGAATAAGTAAATATTTCTTTAAATTAGTAGAGTCTTGTTTGTAAATAATGAACAGACAATATTCTACAATTCTTATTTAGTTTAGAATATATTGGTATTCATACACTGGTTCACTAGTAGTGCATATATAAATACACAATGCATACTATTAATTCAGTGTATTCGAGTTTTTACTGGATTTTTTGTGATATTTTACCATAAACGATATTTGTTCGCTTAAAATATCCGGAAACTTATATAATTAAGTATGCTTAAACTAAAGAAATATCCTATATTAATATATAAATGGTACATCCGAAAGTAATTAGTTTAAAGAATATTCAATTAAAGATAGATTAATAAATACAATACAATCAATGAATATCAAAACTATTAACATACTAATTAATGCAATTATATAATATACACACATAATCTATTACTATAATTATTTAGTATCTCATTGTTGAATTCAATATGCTGTGAATGCCATATATTGCCAAAATAATCGTAATTTTTTTTAAATTGAGATAAATAGTAATTCAAATAATAATTCAAGGTTTCTTTAATTTTTTTTTCATTGAAAATAACAAACCAGATTTATAAGCAAAACTTAGGAGTAATTAGTGTTTAGAATAACCTATTAGTTAATAATATGCTTATATTGTCTAGATAAATATCTTTAATAAGCTTATGATCTACATGAGACAACATATATATAACAAGATAAACATACCATGCAGTCAAATGATATATATAATTAATTGAATAGTTTTTTATAGATATGGGTTAATAATTTTTGGGATAAAATCTATATGGTATTTATAATTTAATATGGTTTTTATGGTTTTTTTTATTTTAAATATATGCATATATCCCATATCTTGATAATACCTAAAAAATGTAAGTAATCTTGATAAATATATAGATATGTATTATGAATACTAATACTTAAATATATAAATAAGATATATATCTATTAAACACATTTTGTTAAAGATTTAATTTTTCTATAGTTCTTGATCTCACATGACATACAAATATTTATTATAAAATATATTACATTTGTAAAAATGGGTTCGTCTACCTTGTTTCTATTATTTACTGTATTAACAGTTGCATTTGCATCTAAAAATGCAGTACCTGCTATAATGTGGACAAACAATGCGTTAGTAGTTTGTTTGATATATTTAACAACTATATCAACAAAGTTATATTTTAAATTATTGGACAATTAAATTAATTCCAATTTGACATTTACTGACAAACATCGGTCACACTTTGTACTTTAAAATGTCTTAATAAATATATATTTATATATAATATATATTATATTTATATATAATTTATAATGTTATTTTATAATATTATATGTAATTATCAATATTTAATAATTAATCTGATAATTTTAGCGATCATCAATTCGAAAGACTTCCACTCGGAAAAACTGTTTCAAATGATGATTTTATTGGACATATTAAAAATAGTTTATTACCATCTGACAATTTATTAGTCTTTCTTAAAGAAAAGGTAAATTAAATATTTGAACTAATATAAATAAAAGTATATTAATTATTTTAATTTTAATTTTATTATAATTTTTTTAAATTTATATTTATATACACATAATTATAATATTTTTAGCTGAGTCTTGAAGATTTGGTGAACCCTGGATCATATTCAAATGTCAAGGTTATTTTAGTGATTTTAAGTTCCAATTAATTTGTAGTTAATATAACACCTTTTTCATAAAAAACCGCCAAATAATCATATTAATCCATTTAAATGCGTTTAGTTATTATAAGACCTGCAGTTAAAAATGATTTAACTCCTATAACTATGTCTTATACTTCAATGCTAACTTCTCTTGTAGTCTTTGTCTGCCAATGAGAATTCAGCCCATTTCTCGAGTATTATGCCCATTGGCTCGTCAATGTCTAAAGCTTTTAATCGCCCCGACGTTCACGTCAACTCCGCCGAAGACTTCTCCCCCGATAGCAAACGGGTCACTTTTATCCACCTGGCTAACATAGAAAATAGTGGTCAGTATGGTGTTCTGAATTATATTTCAAAGATTGTACATTTATATCATTGGTAACCTTATTTTCTCCTTAGAAAATAGATAATAAACACAACTTTTATAAATAAATTACAATATTTTAAATTACCCAGTGCTCACAGATTTCCAAATTAATTATTTTTCCTTAAATATTATTATGTATTTATTATATTATATAATTATTATATTATTTAATATATAATATATTTTCTATATTATATATTTTCTATATTCTATAATACTATATTATGTATTTAGTATATTATATATTTTCTATATTTAATATGTCATAATTACCATGTTATATATATTTACCGTAATATGTATTTACTTTATTATTTATTTACTATAATATTTATTTATTATATTTTTACTGTATGTATTTATTATATTATATATTTTCTATATTATTACTATTTTATTTATTTAGTATATAATTTTATTTACTATATATCATTTATATATTATATTATTTATTTATTTAACCCAAAGTCACATTTTGAAGCTTTTTATATTTTCAGATTCGATAATCGGCTCAATTATGGAGAAATTAAATGGAGTTCGTTACACTGCTGTATTTACCGGTTCTGAATCTAATGAAGTACCTTTCGATAATAAAGCTATATTTGGACGTCGTCTATTGTCCGAGGTTAATACAAGCTTTCGCTTAGTGAATTAACAATACTTAGCGTTATTTAACTGAATTTTGTAGAAGAACATCCTTATCTCATATTCAAGTATTATTTCATAGGCTTTTTTTTTTATTAAAACTACAATTTAGCACTTATAACTTATATTAATAATGATCCCAAATGGATGTTTTATCAAAATTAATTTTTCAGTTTTCAATAATTTATTTTATCAATAACTATTTTATATATTTCTATAATCTATAATTTTCTTTATATTTATCATATTTTCTAATCTACTTTTATTATTTTATTTTAATTTAAAAATATATTTAATAAACATTAATAACTTGAATTTATTATATCAATAAATTATATGGTAATTTATTTTGTAGTTACTGGTTGAAAAATATTAATACATATTTTCTATATTTATTTAGTTTAATAATGCTATTAATTTAATAATAGTATTATTGTGTATTATGTTTATATAATAATTAAAATTAATAATAATAATTATATAATATATATATATATATTTAGAAATAGAATAGTAATTTTGAAGTATGTATCTAGATAATCTAATTTTTATTTTTAGAAATATTCATTTAGTATTATTCATTATATGTAATCCTCATTTTATTTGTTCTATATGTTTTAAATTATCTTGTTCTGCTAAATAATAACCAATTTAATTATCCTTACTAAACAATTTAATATTTCGTACATAAGTACAATGTAAGTAATGATTACTCTCCTTATTTATAGAAAGTTGAAACTAATTTCAATGCAACATTCCTGAACACATCTTGTATCATGTTCTATACAAACAAAATTCATCTCGAGATAATCTACAAGGAAAATGAGGTACTAGAAAATAATTTTATCATAATATATACCAAACTATCTTATTTATTATAATATAATACATATAGACATCTTATTTGTTTTATTGCTTTTAGGTTTCAGTTATTGAACTTCCTTTACTGGTTGACCAAAATCACGATGGTTTATGTAAAGACAATGATACCGAGTTAGTATAGAAATTCAACAGATATTCATATCTAAATATGTCTTAACTTTCTTATTAATTGTTTTATGATCTTTGTAGAATCACAATCGTATATTCAGATCTTCCGGATTTACTTTCCAACTTTTCACTGAAGTTTGTTAATTTTGCATTATATTCAAAATATAACTTTTTATATATCAATAGTAATTATTTGAACTATTAAATAATCCATCGTTATCTGATCTTTATTTATCTTTTGCTTACTATATTTTATGATTAATCAGTTTGAAGTTTAAACATCAAGAAACAACTTGGAATCTTGTTCAGGGTCTCCTGGATTTTTCATTTAAAAATGAAACTTTAATTGAAGTTAGATCAATATATTAATTAATGTTTAGATTCATTATAAATTAATTAATGTTAGATTCATTTGGATATTAATTAATGTTTAGATCAATATATTAATTAATGTTTAGATTCATTATATATTAATTAATGTTAGATTTATTTGGATATTAATTAATGTTTAGATTCATTATAAATTAATTAATGTTAGATTAATTTGGACATTAATTAATGTTTAGATCAATATATTAATTAATGTTAGATTAATTTGGACATTAATTAATGTTTAGATCAATATATTAATTAATGTTAGATTCATTTGGATATTAATTAATGTTTAGATTCATTATATATTAATTAATGTTAGATTCATTTGGATATTAATTAATGTTTAGATTCATTATAAATTAATTAATGTTAGATTAATTTGGACATTAATTAATGTTTAGATCAATATATTAATTAATGTTTAGATTAATTATAAATTAATTAATGTTAGATTCATTTGGATATTAATTAATGTTTAGATCAATATATTAATTAATGTTTAGATTCATTTGGATATTAATGTATTTTTATTAATTAATTTAGATATTAATTATTTAGACTAATATTACTGGAGTATATTCCTTTACTGAGTGCAATCCTCTTCAATACTAACAAAACTTACAGCTTCTTAATGCAGTTCCTAGTAACTTATATATAAGTCTTCTAATTTTGAATATGACATCAGGTGTCTGGTATGCACCTCTCAGAAGTTGACAATTGTATCCAAGCACCGAAAGGCTTCTGTTACCACTGCTCGAAGCCGATCTACTTGAGAAGCTCTAGCAATGGAACCTCTGCAGATAACCCTCAACAAGTGCGAGCTTCTATTGTGTTCCGCGGTCTACAGGTAACTGAATCCGGGCTACACTTTTTATTTGCATCTTTATACACCCCGACACCAACGTTCTGTTTAACTTATGCTCCTAACATATGTGCCACATTACCTCTATCCTACGTAGGTACAATCTGCAGGTATAGCCATGACTACATATGTGCCACATTACCTCTATCCTACGTAGGTACAATCTGCAGGTATAGCCATGACTACATATGTGCCACATTACCTCTATCCTACGTAGGTACAATCTGCAGGTATAGCCATGACTACATTTGTGCCACATTACTTCTATCCTACGTAGGTACAATCTGCCGGTATAGCCATGACTACATTTGGTCGTCCTAATGACTGCATTGGATTCTTCACTATTCCAATCTGGTCTGGTTTGATAGTCACTTCAATCCTTCTTTCTGTACTTTCATTCGGTAAGAATTATAAATCTGAATTGATATATATTATAAATCTTTCTATATAACCTACAATCATTGCATATCTACAGGAGTCTGCATGTTGGCTTCCATGAACAGTATCGATAGATTTGATGACCCACGTGCAAAAACTATTACGGTTGCCCTTGGAGACTAAATCTAATCAAGGAAAATAAAAATCATGTTGTAGATTTGAAATGATTTCATTAAATTTCTAGAATTAATATTTTTTATTTGATATTAGAAATTGATGTTTAAATAAATGTAAAATTTATGAAATCATGTAAAATAATACTAGTGTCTAAAAATAACTATAATATAACAATTGATACAATACAACAACACAAGTGTAATAAATAGTAAGTAGGTCAGTAATGGTCAATAATGTAGTTTAGCTTAATAACAGATTTAAAACGGATAAGAATTGTAAAAGGAATTTAAAAGGAATCAGTAAGCTTTTGTCCAGAAATTCTGTCTGTTTTTAGCCAATGCTAAAGTTTCTGATGCCAGAGATGAACAACAACTTAATACATCATCTAGAGAAAGGAATAAAGATAGTTTTGTATTACTTATCGCTGAGATATATAAACATATCATTGTTAACATCTGCAAACATCATCTCTCATGTCTACTAACCATCAGTTACATAAGTGGAGTTGTTGATAAACTCTCCAACAAAGGGTTTATTATTCCCTTCGTCCACTAGGAATTGAGAATCGCCCGTGGGTTTTCCAAACAATTGATTAGTGGCCAGTAGAGGTTTATACGATGTAGAGTTATTCACAAGATGTGTGTCTGTCATATGGGTGTAATTGTAATGTACTTATTAATAATAAAAGGGATACAGATTATAAAGTACTTGAGGTCTAACAGAAATGGAATATATAGAGACCTATGTATAATATAATAACTATAAATAAATATATATAAATACTTAATTAATCAGTTATTTATATAAGTTTTTAATTTATTGAATTATATTGTAAAATAACTATGAAAATATTTTGAATATCAATAACCCCAACAAACCTTTAATTAATTAAATAACCCAAACCTTTAATTAAAACTCCCAATTTAGTTGGAGTCGTCAGTTTCAAATGAGGAGCTATTTTCTTTTTTTGTATCCCTGCGGAAACGTTTTTCTTTACAGATTTAGTCACAATTGGGCGGGGACAGGAAGTCGGATGTTTAGCTTCGGATACAATAACAAAAGAATCCTCCTCGATGGAGGACACACATTCGAGCTCATCATCTTCGCTATCGACTTTGACTCTAGAATAACAATGCATTCAATTATTAATACATCATTTCTTGTAGGATTTGTGTAGAAATTCACAATATGTTTAAAAAATATTTACAAAAGTTATTAAGAAATATAAATTAATTTGAACTTAAAATAAATGTATAAATAGATTCAATAAGATTAGTGAGTTAAAAACTTGTTATCTTGAGAAATCCAGTTTATCTTCTTTGGAGATGTATATCGCGGTGTAGAGTGGTCAGTTGATTGTTCACTAATGGTAATGGTTTTTATAAATACATACAATTAGAATGAGTAATAATCTATAAATATATATTAATATAGATTATAACAGAAAAGTAATGGATTGTAATTTCGTGATATCCTAATATTATAAAGTGTAATCATAATCACTATATATTTGAGCTACTCGCTAACCTGCATATTGTTTTGGAACAATCAGTCGGTACCAAGGAAGAAGCTACACCACTGGAGGGATACATACAATGATTTAGATTCTAAGTTCATTAACAAATATTAATTCCAGGTTGGCACTATTCGATATAAATCATATTAGCAATCCTATTAAGTCTTAATACATTATGAGTTAT
Organism: Osedax frankpressi; assembly: GCA_964035775.1. Classification (NCBI taxonomy): domain Eukaryota; kingdom Metazoa; phylum Annelida; class Polychaeta; order Sabellida; family Siboglinidae; genus Osedax; species Osedax frankpressi. The sequence goes on from OZ038313.1 coordinate 42,878,738, forward strand.
GACGTAACATATCACTATTATATTGCATCATAACCTACTAGAATGAATGTCCCACAGCTCTGCATTCTTAGCAAATAACTGACAGACATGAGATTGTAAAAAGTGAGTTCCTGTGGGATGAATTTAATAATGTACAGTTTTTCAAATCAATAGTTTATTTTATCAGATATTTATACCTTTCATTCAAACCTCGAGATCTCCTCCCATATTCCGAAGCTCTTTTTCTCAACTCCAATACCTCACGGAACCAGCTGTTGTCTTGTAGGTTATTCACAGATTTGCTCAACTAAAATGCACCAGAAAATGTCAAATAATACAATAAATGTACTTAAACATAACGAATTACTTTTTGGGAAGATGAAAATTAGTAAAGATGTGATTTCAGAAAAAGGAAAACTCAGTCATCAATTTAAATGGAAACCTGTTTATTTGGAGCTATCCAGGCACCTCGTATATAATTGAAGGCACACGGAGCTTGGAATGTTGAACTGTATTCAGATTTGCTAAGGCTACTGAATATATTTAATTTGTTTAAAAAATATTTAATTTATAAATTCTCATATTCGTTATGAATTTTACTTTAATGAAATAGAAATTGGGAGAATTTTGAATAAAAATATATTTGTATAAATTTTAAATTCTAAAATCACTATCACTTAGCTAAAGATCATTACCACCTGACTAATGATCGCTAATCTATAGCTAAAGATCATTACCACCTGACTAATGATCGCTAATCTATAGCTAAAGATCATTACCACCTGACTAATGATCGCTAATCTATAGCTAAAGATCATTACCACCTGACTAATGATCGCTAATCTATAGCTAAAGATCATTACCACCTGACTAATGATCGCTAATCTATAGCTAAAGATCATTACCACCTGACTAATGATCGCTAATCTATAGCTAAAGATCATTACCACCTGACTAATGATCGCTAATCTATAGCTAAAGATCATTACCACCTGACTAATGATCTCTAATCTATAGCTAAAGATCATTACCACCTGACTAATGATCGCTAATCTATAGCTAAAGATCATTACCACCTGACTAATGATCGCTAATCTATAGCTAAAGATCATTACCACCTGACTAAAGATCGCTAATATATAGCTAAAGATCACTACCACCTGACTAATGATCGCTAATCTATAGCTAAAGATCACTATTACCTGACTAATGATCGCTAATCTATAGCTAAAGATCATTACCAACTGACTAATGATCGCTAATATATAGCTAAAGATCACTACCACCTGACTAATGATCGCTAATCTATAGCTAAAGATCATTACCACCTGACTAAAGATCGCTAATATATAGCTAAAGATCACTACCACCTGACTAATGATCGCTAATCTATAGCTAAAGATCACTATTACCTGACTAATGATCGCTAATCTATAGCTAAAGATCATTACCAACTGACTAATGATCGCTAATATATAGCTAAAGATCACTACCACCTGACTAATGATCGCTAATCTATAGCTAAAGATCACTATTACCTGACTAATGATCGCTAATCTATAGCTAAAGATCATTACCACCTGACTAATGATCGCTAATCTATAGCTAAAGATCATTACCACCTGACTAAAGATCGCTAATATATAGCTAAAGATCACTACCACCTGACTAATGATCGCTAATCTATAGCTAAAGATCACTATTACCTGACTAATGATCGCTAATCTATAGCTAAAGATCATTACCAACTGACTAATGATCGCTAATCTATAGCTAAAGATCATTACCACCTGACTAATGATCGCTAATCTATAGCTAAAGATCACTATTACCCGGATAAAGACCACTGAATTAAGCTCTAAAAATCAATAACAAACTTTGGTCGTTGGGGTAGTATAATTGCAGATTGTTGAAGAAGTCTTTTATCGGATTGTACAGTAACTGCAGGTGCTCCAGCTGCCACTAAATCAAGAGCTTCTACAGTTCGACTATAATTGTTCTGTCAGGAATCAATAAGACATCAGTATTCTTAATATTCACAACATTTTATTCTCACATAGCGATCATATAGTAATAGAGGGTAACAATGTAATCTAACCTTATTTGTTTTGAATTGTCGTTGGTACTCCGAATGACGGCACATTTTGGATTGTTTAGGAGGAACCATTTGAGTACAATTATTGTGAATCATCTGTTGCGGAGAGATTGAGTTAGAAGAGTAGAGTCGGGGTAGTATTAAAAATTGGGCTCAGGAAACAGAAAAATGTTTAATTATAAATTTTAATTAATTTAGTTTTTGATAATTAACAATATTAAAATATGAAAAGGAATAATGATAAAAATGTAAAGAAAACAATGACTAATTTATAATATCGTAACAACTAAGTATCATTTGAATCATCATAAAATAAAAGTAAATATACTTAATTATTTGTTAATTAGACTAGATACTTAAACACTACAGACCTGTTCGGCAGCTAGTAAAGGAGTGACGTTGGGTTGACTCTGCCAAGAGAATTGCTTCTGGTACTCGGAGAGACGTTTCATTGCAAGAGGACGCTTGAGACCGGCTTTGAAACGCAAAGCGTAATCTGCCTGTGTTAATATCTCATTAATATATCTCATTAATATAGCATAAAGATAATATATCATTAAAGCATTTCAGTTCATTTGCAGCCAATAATAAATGTGTTATAGAAACAAATATGACGAGAAAATGTGAAGAATAATGTAAAGATTACTATTATACTTAGAATATTCTAGTATCTGTGTAGTAATATAATACTTCTTTTGTAAAATATATTGTACCTCTGTGTCTACGGGTTTATATTCTTTGATAGGCTTATCGTGTGATTTATTTGTGGATTTTGTATTTTGTATCTTGTGTTTCGTGGATTTCACTACGAAATTATCGGAAACCATTTTTGGTTTCGGATTTAGAGTTTGTACTTTTGCTTCATTTGTTTTCATATTTCGGCTCTATAAAAAAAACATCAAAAATTATAATTCAAAATTTGAATAAATAAAAGAATGAGGGATGTTTATAAAACTGCACTAAATGTATGATAGTGTTATTAATGTGATATTATTTGTTTGACCTGAGCAAGTCGAAGCTCTCGTCTGTCTGAACTCGTTGTCACGTCTATACAAGGCACATCACTAGGCTTCTTCCTCGAAAACTGAACAATGATAAATGTGTAATTATATTTAGTTACCAGCAAATAATCCATGGCAATTATTTAGATCACGATATCATATTTAAAATATACACTTGGATCAACTGTACAATGTACAGATGTCTTCAGTTTTTTATTAATTGATAAATTATTTTATATTAACCAATAAGTTTTGTAACACGGTATTGTTAAAAAGGATTTTATAGAACTATTCACGACACAACAATTATGAAACAACAAAAGTTATACCTTTGAATGATTAGCCATTTCACATACCTTGAATTGTTCCATTCCAGGCTTTTGAGGTCGTTTTACAGTTTCCCTCGGTGCATCAGGAGTTATTATTATCTCTTCTCGCGACTTACAAGACTTATAAGATATGTTCTTTTTCTATAGATTTATTGAAAAAACTTCTAATTAATGTAATATGACCTTATCTTATACAATATCATACTTTATCTTATAATATCTACTCTTATCTTATACAATATCATACTTTATCTTATAATATCTACTCTTATCTTATACAATATCGTACTTTATCTTCTACTATCTACTCTTATTTTAAACAATCTCATACTTTATCTTCTACTATCTACTCTTATCTTATACAATCTCATACTTTATCTTCTACTATCTACTCTTATCTTATACATTAACTTACACCATTATATTAACAAAATGAACATTTATTAGCTTATTTCATATTATGTAATATTATCTCACCTTACCATAATTAATCTCAAGATATATCAGATTATATAACATTTTCTTAGCTTTCCTTATCTCACATTGGATATTATCTGATCTTATCTCATATAATATAATCTTATATCCCATTATCTCAAATTAACTTACCTAAATCTGTTACTTGTTGGTCTCATATTAGATTACCTTATCTCCTGTTATCTTGTCTACTCTAACTTTTATCCTATTATCCAACATTATATAATCTTATCTAATATTATAAAATATTCTCTCACTTTTCTAATATTTTCTATTTTATAACAAGGTAAGATTCCATTCTATGCAATCTTACCTAGTTTTAGACGATTTCAATGTTATCTCACTTTATGTCAAGGTACTAAATTTGATCTAATCTTATCTCTTATTACTTTATTTATTTAACTCAATATAAATTAACTCACATCATTTTTACAATATGCTATTTTTCCCATTCCATTTAATATGATATCATTTATCCATCTAATATGATCTCATATTATTATCTAACTTTGTATGTCCTATGATATAATCTGACCTCAAATTAGTATCTCACTTTGTTGCATTACATGTCTTATGATATCATCTGACCTCATATCATTTAACAATATTCCACTTTGCATCATCTCGTCTCACATTACATATCTTACCAAATACTCTATCGCATGATCTCCACTAACAGTACCCTACTCAACATCGCCTCGTTTATTTACCTATTATCTACCCTATATCGGCCAATAAGGCACGTTATCGCTTGCATACAAACATGTTGGTGTCGCGGATTATAGCGAACGTTTGAGCTGAATTTGTCGCGACCGCCCAACAGAATGTAGTCTCCGTTGCATCTCGTGGCTGCGAGACGATAGCACAGAGGAGGTCAGTTAGTTTAGGCGTATAAACAAGCAATCTAGTGTAGACCAATACTATGATAGATACGCATGTCAAAAGGACAAGCTATTTTCTGCTTAATTACCGTGGAATATTATAGAATTAATAAAATCAATGAAAATTATTTAAAAGATCATTCTCTATTTTAAAAAATCTGATTATATTTATCGAAATCGAACATGAAAGAAATATGTGAATTGTATTCAATTGTACGGTTAAAAAGCTAACATATAAATATATAATTATATCCTACAGGAATATTCTTTTATGCATTTATAATATTTTAATTTGATATTAAAACAATCTTAGATTAAAATATAATTATATATTCAAAAAAATTAAACAAGTAATTGGTTAAATATCACAAGTCTTAAGTTTTAAATTAAGATCAAAGTATGAGATTATGCCAAGACAATTTCTAAAGTTATGAATTCTTAAATAACATATGAATATTTTAAAATAACAATTTAAATTAATAAAGATAATACATATATTATTAGGTCTTAAAATATGTTATTAAGCTACTTAAGCAATAAGTTTAAGATATCTAAGTTTAAGATATCTAAGTTTAAGATATCTAATTTAAGATATCTAATTTAAGATATCTAAGTTTAAGATATCTAAGTTTAAGATATCTAAGATTAAGATATCTAAGTTTAAGATATCTAAGTTTAAGATATCTAAGTTTAAGATATCTAATTTAAGATATCTAAGTTTAAGATATCTAAGTTTAAGATATCTAAGTTTAAGATATCTAAGATTAAGATATCTAAGTTTAAGATATCTAAGTTTAAGATATCTAATTTAAGATATCTAAGTTTAAGATATCTAAGATTAAGATATCTAAGTTTAAGATATCTAAGTTTAAGATATCTAATTTAAGATATCTAAGTTTAAGATATCTAAGATTAAGATATCTAAGTTTAAGATATCTAAGTTTAAGATATCTAAGTTTAAGATATCTAAGTTTAAGATATCTAATTTAAGATATCTAAGTTTAAGATATCTAAGTTTAAGATATCTAAGATTAAGATATCTAAGTTTAAGATATCTAAGTTTAAGATATCTAAGTTTAAGATATCTAAGTTTAAGATATCTAAGTTTAAGATATCTAAGTTTAAGATATCTAATTTAAGATATCTAAGTTTAAGATATCTAAGATTAAGATATCTAAGTTTAAGATATCTAAGTTTAAGATATCTAAGTTTAAGATATCTAAGTTTAAGATATCTAAGTTTAAGATATCTAAGTTTAAGATATCTAATTTAAGATATCTAAGTTTAAGATATCTAAGTTTAAGATATCTAAGTTTAAGATATCTAAGTTTAAGATATCTAAGATTAAGATATCTAAGTTTAAGATATCTAAGTTTAAGATATCTAAGTTTAAGATATCTAAGTTTAAGATATCTAAGTTTAAGATATCTAAGTTTAAGATATCTAAGTTTAAGATATCTAAGTTTAAGATATCTAAGTTTAAGATATCTAAGATTAAGATATCTAAGTTTAAGATATCTAAGTTTAAGATATCTAAGTTTAAGATATCTAAGTTTAAGATATCTAAGTTTAAGATATCTAAGTTTAAGATATCTAAGTTTAAGATATCTAAGTTTAAGATATCTAAGTTTAAGATATCTAAGTTTAAGATATCTAAGTTTAAGATATCTAAGTTTAAGATATCTAAGTTTAAGATATCTAAGTTTAAGATATCTAAGTTTAAGATATCTAAGTTTAAGATATCTAAGTTTAAGATATCTAAGTTTAAGATATCTAAGTTTAAGATATCTAAGTTTAAGATATCTAAGTTTAAGATATCTAAGTTTAAGATATCTAAGTTTAAGATATCTAAGTTTAAGATATCTAAGTTTAAGATATCTAAGTTTAAGATATCTAAGTTTAAGATATCTAAGTTTAAGATATCTAAGTTTAAGATATCTAAGTTTAAGATATCTAAGTTTAAGATATCTAAGTTTAAGATATCTAAGTTTAAGATATCTAAGTTTAAGATATCTAAGTTTAAGATATCTAAGTTTAAGATATCTAAGTTTAAGATATCTAAGTTTAAGATATCTAAGTTTAAGATATCTAAGTTTAAGATATCTAAGTTTAAGATATCTAAGTTTAAGATATCTAAGTTTAAGATATCTAAGTTTAAGATATCTAAGTTTAAGATATCTAAGTTTAAGATATCTAAGTTTAAGATATCTAAGTTTAAGATATCTAAGTTTAAGATATCTAAGTTTAAGATATCTAAGTTTAAGATATCTAACCAGGTTGACTATTCAACTCTATGGAGTCTCCATTATGGTGAATATGTTTTTTCCTTTGTAGCGCTGGTTCCTGTGAGTAAGCTGTACACAATGGAGGAGTTAGAATAGGTAAATGCAGTTAGAATAATAACAAGATAAAAGATAGTTAGTAATTGGGAGGTAGTTAGTTATGATTTAATGTTACAAGTAATAAGAATCTCAATAAGAATAAGGTAGATGATATAATGCAATATTATAGTAATGGAAGATGTTAGAATATGAAAATAAATAATAATGTAGACTTAAGTTATGGGGGTATAGTGAGGAGTAATTAATGAAATTTATGAACAATCTAAAGCCTTTTAAAATCAGATCAAGGAAATTGTGAATTTATAATAATATCACTTATAGACTATTTTTATTTTTTGGACTTGGAATTTTGTGTTTATAAATTTTTTAATTTTAGACCTGATTAATATATCTGCGTGGTTGGTATAAAATAAAGTGAACGATTAATGTAAATTGTTCATTTAACTAAATTGTTTTTTAACGTTAGCTATTAAATAAAATTAGTAATTTTCAAACAATATTATTATTGCAAACTCCTAAAAATATATCATTATTTATAAATAATAATAAAGAGTTGATAATCAAGTTATAGGTAATAAAAGATAATGGATAATTATTTTAAACTCAAATGTTAGTAATAGGTATTCTGAAATACTTAATTGAGTGTATTTAGAAGTGATAACATAATAACTAAAAGCTAAAATAAGTCTTTATAAATATTAAATGATATAAATAATATTGATATCATTAAAATATTTGATAAGTATTTAGAAGAATAAGAGTATTAAAATAATTGAAATACATGCTAACCTTTACTAGAGAGAAAATACATCATGTTAGTCAGGTTATTTATAAGGTATTATCAAAAGTGAATAATTTAGTTGATTTCTAGAGATTAGCATTAATTTGAATGCATTTTAACTAGCAACAAATAATACTTTCAATTCAAATCACATAATTTCTAAATTCAGGAATTGTTATTAAAATTATAACCAATACGACTGAAAGCTAATCATTTACAGTTATAGCCTTGGATACAAAGTTGGTCCATATAAACTTGAATATTCTAAAACTAACTACTGATGTGATTAATGGAAAGGCTTTTTTTAAATAAAACATGTACAAACCCATTTCATGAGATCTTAACCCAGCAATCATACCTAATAAGTGATAGAATTTATAGGGAATTGATATAGACGTTTAGTATATAAAGTAATCCTTTGGGTGTAAACAATAGCTATTTATATAAACAATGCCTACTTATCAATAATAAAATAATATTATTTTCTTTGTATTTATGGTTATTCTATATATAATTGTATATCAAATTGCACATTGCATAACTACATTGCACACTAAATTGCGAAGGTAAAATGAACAATTTTCTGTGAAAATATAATAAATATTAATTATATAAATTTTAAAATAGCGGGTTAGAAAATCTATACAATTAATCTGATATGCTAAATACATTTAGTTATTAATAAATACATTATATATATATATCATAGTTCTAGGAGGTACGGCTTCAAGTATATAATAATTATCAATGTAGAACATTTAAAAAAATAAATAAATAAATGAGTAATTAATGGTATGGATAAGTAATTAAATATTTGGAAAATAAATGACTTTGGGATTAATAATCCACATCGAAAAAAATGGATTACACTGAATTATATTAGATGAGAAAGTAAAAGCATGTCTTTAAAAATAATTATATTTGAATTACTATATTATTAATATCATAGTATATAAACTATAGTGTCGGGTTATACATAGTCAGGTTATACATATTGAATGAAACAAAGGAATATGTTTCAAGTTGATATACAATGTATGTATAAAGAGGGTAAGTGGTTATTGGTTACTCAGTTCTAAGTATGTATTATAATAAGTGATTATGTGAGTGGGATAGGCGTATTTGTCATCCTATTAAGCGATAGAGCGAGTGGAGTATATACGTTCTAATGTTATTCATTATTTAATTATTTAACTGTATATTGAAATTAAAATTCGTGAGCTATACGTAAATTATATATATATATATATATATATATATATATATATCAAACAATATACAAAATATGATATGTTTACATACAGTATATGGAAATACAGTAAACTATGCAACTAAGAAATAATGCACAAATATAATAGAGATTAATTATTTAATATTACAATATTTTATCATTATATACGTATAATAATTTCATTAGCAAATATATTGTGTATTACAAATTATATGGCCCTTCAACATAATAATTGAAATACAAATAATTAATAAAAAATAATACCTTTATAATTATCGAAACATAATTATTTTAAAATATGTATTTAATCAAATTATAATTAACATCGAGTTTACAAATAGCAACTTCGTATAGTTTTATAATTTTTTATATTTAATTTTTATGAAATATTTTAAAATATAGTAATTATTTATAAATTCATTCATACAATGAAATTTGTAACTTTTAATTTATGCAAAATAAAGTTTATGCAAAGTATATATTTAATTTTAAGATAGTGTTTACTAAATGGATTTGGTGTATATTTACTATGCAAAAGAAAAAAATTGCATTGCAGCAACCAATAACCTGATATGCCTAATTGAATATTAAATAAAGTTAGAGAGATTTGTTGACAATCGGAAGTTATATGGTTACTAATGAGAAAATAATAAATATTACACAAACGGCAGATTTTATAGGATCACAAATATTTATAGATATTTCTGAATAAATATTACTATTTTGTTATATAAATTATATTATAGTATCAAAAACTGTATTATAATGTAAATTATATATATATATATATATATATATATATATATATATATATATATATATTGTTACTTTGAAATACACATATACTTCACTAAAATATTATAATATTAATTCAAATTAAATTTTAATATATAATAATAAATACATTATATATTACATTTTTTAAATGTAATTCATATATAATATATATATAATATTAAATTGTTTATACATTTTTTTAAATGTTATTATGGTAAACAATATTTAAACAATAAACAGTTTTATCTATTTACTAAACATATAATATTGTAACTATTATAATTATAAATTAAAGATGATATATTATAAAACTAAATATTCATTATTATATCATATGTTAGTTATGGCAGTTAGAACAATTCATATACAAATCTCGAAAGATATCAAGCATTAATGTAGACACATGTCCTATACTATTAACTAATAGTGTACATGTTTCTATGGGCAGTGTACAGTGTACAGTGTACACTGTACACTGTACAATGTGCACTGTATAATGTACATTATTAACTGTTTATTGTACAATGTACACTGTGGCCGGATACATTTAATACTTACTTAATTTTTTGTATTGAGTTTTCAGAAAGGTTTGGTATATGGATTCTAGATACTAAAGGCTAAAGAAATACCATGTGTATTTAGCATATACATATATAATGTGGAATATGAGATATTTATTAACAATTATATGGTAACATAGTTAGTTAGCTATTATATAGGCCAATAGTGTACTATTCCATTACCGATGTAGAAAATTAGTCATTTTTAACCCAATACTTATTAAGTAGGGAGTAGTTGATGATGTTCAACATTACAAGTATGAGTAGTTACTGTACTTTTGTGGTATTGTCTTCACTTTTAAATGAATTCAGAATACTTTTTATTAGTATAATTAATATAGTACGTTACATATAATAAATAAGTTATATATTATATATATATATATATATATATATTATATATTTATACAAATAGTATATTTCATATATACATATAATATATATATAGTATATAATATATATATATACATGTATATATATAATATATATATATTAAAATAATAATATATATACTAGTAATGTGTGAATTAATATTTTGTCTTGAGATTAGTATGCATTAGTTACGAGGGTAATATAATCTGTAACCTGTTAGGTACCGTTTTAACCAAATCATACATATATAACCAAAACTTTTATAGTTTCATGCTTACTATAACCATTTACTATAAATTGTAATCATCTGTAGTTACTTATTATCTGGATTTGATTCCCTGGTTAGATTTATGTTATTCAAGTAAGTAGATATAAATAATCGATATTCTGTATGAGTGAGTAAGATATGGTTTTAGATTATTTTAAATCGTTTATATGATCTATATAATTCTTTTATTAATTTCGAAACAGATTAACTTATTTAATAAAATCATAGTTGTTGTGGAAATTTTAATTTAAATATAATATATATTACAATACTATATTAATAACATTTATTAAAATAGTCATAATTTGTATTAAATTACAAGTTATTAGATCTTATTCCATAATCAAGTACGTTTTCTTTTTTCAGAAAACTTAATTTAATGAATAATTTTAATTATTAATATTTGTTTAAGATTTAAGATTTGTTTAATATTTGAACAAAAGTTATAAGTATAACAAATAAATTAATATAATTTGAAATAAAATAATATTGACAATATAAAATTTCACATATTCTACAATTAAACAATATGTATTCTGTGATTATTATCTTTGTCGTTTTCACAGTAGCGGATATGAAATTCACAAGAGATAATAATTACATAGGCGTTGACCCTTTCCCTGAAGTGAAACCGAACTCTAGTAAGAATTCGATATCTACTAAATCCGACAGCAATTACGATGCCGTCTACGATTCATTCAAATATTTCTGGTCTAAACATCACTCCAAACAGGTTCTGATCGGAAGAGACCGTTCTAAACTGGCCACCTACGACGCAACGGGATCTTGTTCGTCCGAAAACGTCTACGAACGATTCCGGTCTAAATCTGGAAAAAGAAAGCTAGCGAACAGCTGCACTGCACTCTTCGACGGAGATATCGATACGTTAAGCGGTTTAGGGGGTGGTAATGGGGCGGGGCAAATGAAAGGGCGTAGTTGGTGGGCAATAGACTTAGATAGGTTATACGTTCTAAAGAGTATGTCGGCTATGAGTCATAAAGAAGTACCGGCGATTTCCATGCGCACGAGCGATCTCATGTACTCCGACGCGATGCATATTGCGAGCGGATACACCTGTCCCCATGTCGAGGTCGTAAACGGCGAATTAACTAGGCCGTACACGAAGACTACGAAACAAGTTAATATAACTGGTAAAACTCTCTGGTACAAGATCACAGAATTGAAATACGTGTTACCCGTTCTCGCAAAGGTGGTGCGCTTAGATTTCTTCGTAGCGAGCGTCCAAGATGAAAACCGTTCATTATTATCGGAGTTGTTGTTCATCGGAGAACTAGCCAACCCTGTGGTTAATTTAAACCCAGAATATATCCGCTACTGTCCCCTCATGGAGACAACGATTAATTCGGAACGTATATTATGCAATATGCAAACATCGCGTAGTAGACCGACACCCGCCACGGTCGAAGTTCTTTACGGATTTCCTAGCGTGCCACGTGACACATCGGTCAAAACGCCGTACGACGCACGCCACGATCAACAATGTACGTACAAGTTATTCGACGGAGAGGTATTAAGACCCGCCTTTTCTAACTACGCTGGTCAGTTGGCTTTGTGGACACGCGAGAACAAGTGGAAACTGCGTTTGACAGATTTAAAAAGAGTGGCGTCTGTCGCTGTTTGGTTGAACATAGAAGCCATGAGCCTCGCAAACGCATCGACAATGGGGTTATGGCTGATCAACGAGGCACGTAAACCCTTCGCCTGTGAAAAAGGTCAATTGATTAATAAAGACGGAACTGTCGCAAGAGTTGTAGTAGCTCACTGCAAACCTTACTCGATTGTACCTTGGACGAGAAGCTTGGTGCTGGAGTGGTCAGAAAATGACTTTTTTTTCGTGGTAGAAGAGATTGTCGTCACGGCCTCTTTACAAGACGTTATTATACACAAGTTCAGTGTATGAGCATTATAATAATTCCGGGGGGAATTATGAATTATTATCCTTAGGAGATACATTGTACTATTATCAGTTAGTAAACATTTATAGCATTATATAATTAATGCTAATTTAATACAATAGGATTTGAAAGAAAAAAAGAAATTAAAAACTTCGGCATCAAAAGAAGGTTTAACTTTCTTGGTAGGAGATTCTTCTATGATGGGCATCGTGCTTGGATTAATTTTTGTTGTTTACATAATCAATTCCGAATACAATCAACGTTATCGTAATAGAATGAATGTATCGCAACGACATTCCATGGAGAATCTTAAAATAAATACAGAATCAAGTAAAATTGATCAAATACGTAAAATCCTACCAAGTCAAAACGTTGTTTAATGAAAACATATAATTAAGTAAGATTTATAACTCGATTTACGTTCGAATTTAAAAACATTTTCAATGTAAAATAAAAATTAAATACTTTTATTGAAATATTTATTTATTGCATAAAATGCTATATATAATATTGTATATATTATCAAATTATATATATATATATATATATATAAATATATTTTATATATATATATATATTCATATATATCAATTTATATTGTAAATACATAGTTTAAGGATCGGATACAAATAAATCTCACATGTAAAAGAATAGAGGTTTTTAAAATAACTTTAATGTAGTATACTACTAGTTTATGAATAATTAATTTATTCAATTCAAATACAAATAATTAAATATTACTATTAATAGAAACAACATTGTTATTGAGGGCCGTGTTGGAATATATTATAAAAAATGAAAAGTTTTTATTTCATAAATCGATCGTTTTTATTTTATTAATCGGATTTTTGTACTACGTTTCGTTACTAAAGTTTTATAGTATATATATATATATATGTATATATATATATATATATATATATATATATATATATATATTATAAATTTATATAAAATATAGTATATATATACTATATAATATATAGACCTACATAAATACACTATATATACATATATATATTATTTATACTTATAGCTATATATACATATGCATATAATATGTAAACAAAACAATAAATGAGTTAAAATTACCAAAATATAATTTAATGTGAGCAGCTATTTGTTAATGTATTTTATTATGCCTTATATTAATTTAATTTAAATAATATAATTTGTATATATATATACAGTATACAATATACTCAGTGATTTTAATATATTGTCAATAACGTTAGTTAGATAGTGAATGATATATTTACTTCTCACCATATTTGAATAAATAAAATAAACATTATATATATATCATATTTTATTTTAAATAATATTTTGTTTTCTTTTAAGAATACCCCCATCCATATTACACACACACATATATATATATATATATATATATATAATGATAAATGAAACTAATAAATGATCATATTCTTTTTTTATTATAAAAGCGATTTTCTAGATTTCCTAATTCTAGCTCTGATTCATATTCACCAAAATCTGATCCAGTTAAATTATTTATTGAATTTCTTTTAATTTGCTATTACTAAGTGTCTTCTGAAATAAAAAAAATAAATTAATAATTATTATTATATTATATATATTATTTATATTATATATATTATATATATTATATATATAAATATTATAATTATAATTTATAAGAATACATACTTATTGTTATTTCATATATTTCATTTAGCCTCGTCATTATCTTAGAATTAGTTATTTCTGCAAAATTAGATCAAATTAAAAATCAGTATAATTCATAATAAATGAGTGTAAATAAATATATTGAAGCTTGAAATGATAATTATGTATATTATTTAATATATATTTTATAAGTTATCAAATTTATCTTCAGGATTAGATATATTTGAGGAACTTATATTTATTGTTGTATTTTGATGAACAACAGGATATACTTGATGTACAGGAGGAGATACTTGATGTACAGCAGGAGATACTTGATGTACAGGAGGAGATACTTGATGTACAGGAGGAGATACTTGATGTACAGGAGATACTTGATGTACAGGAGGAGATACTTGATGTACAGTAGGAGATACTTGATGTACAGGAGATACTTGATGTACAGGAGGAGATACTTGATGTACAGGAGGATATACTTGATGTACAGCAGGAGATACTTGATGTACAGGAGATACTTGATGTACAGCAGGAGATACTTGATGTACAGCAGGAGATACTTGATGTACAGGAGGAGATACTTGATGTACAGGAGGAGATACTTGATGTACAGGAGATACTTGATGTACAGGAGGAGATACTTGATGTACAGGAGATACTTGATGTACAGGAGATACTTGATGTATAGGAGGAGATACTTGATGTACAGCAGGAGATACTTGATGTACAGCAGGAGATACTTGATGTACAGGAGGAGATACTTGATGTACAGGAGGAGATACTTGATGTATAGCAGGAGATACTTGATGTACAGGAGGAGATACTTGATGTACAGGAGGAGATACTTGATGTATAGCAGGAGATACTTGATGTACAGGAGGAGATACTTGATGTACAGGAGGAGATACTTGATGTACAGGAGGAGATACTTGATGTACAGGAGGAGATACTTGAAGTATAGGAGATACTTGATGTACAGCAGGAGATACTTGATGTACAGTAGGAGATACTTGATGTACAGGAGGAGATACTTGATGTACAGTAGGAGATACTTGATGTACAGGAGGAGATACTTGATGTACAGGAGGAGATACTTGATGTACAGTAGGAGATACTTGATGTACAGGAGGAGATACTTGATGTACAGGAGGAGATACTTGATGTACAGCAGGAGATACTTGATGTACAGGAGGAGATACTTGATGTACAGGAGGAGATACTTGATGTACAGGAGGATATACTTGATGTACAGGAGGAGATACTTGATGTACAGGAGGAGATACTTGATGTACAGGAGGAGATACTTGATGTATAGCAGGAGATACTTGATGTACAGGAGGAGATACTTGATGTACAGGAGATACTTGATGTACAGGAGGAGATACTTGATGTACAGGAGGAGATACTTGATGTACAGGAGGAGATACTTGATGTACAGGAGGAGATACTTGATGTACAGGAGGAGATACTTGATGTACAGTAGGAGATACATGATGTAGAGGAGGAGATACTTGATGTACAGGAGGAGATACTTGATGTACAGGAGGAGATACTTGATGTATAGCAGGAGATACTTGATGTACAGGAGGAGATACTTGATGTACAGGAGGAGATACTTGATGTACATGAGGAGATACTTGATGTACAGGAGATATTTGATGTACAGGAGGAGATACTTGATGTACAGGAGGAGATACTTGATGTACAGGAGATACTTGATGTACAGGAGATAATTTGATGTACAGGAGGAGATACTTGATGTACAGGAGGAGATACTTGATGTACAGGAGGAGATACTTGATGTACAGGAGATACTTGATGTACAGGAGGAGATACTTGATGTACAGCAGGATATACTTGATGTACAGGAGATACTTGATGTACAGGAGGAGATACTTGATGTACAGGAGGAGATACTTGATGTACAGTAGGAGATACTTGATGTACAGGAGGAGATACTTGATGTACAGGAGGAGATACTTGATGTAAAGGAGGAGATACTTGATGTACAGGAGATACTTGATGTACAGGAGGAGATACTTGATGTACAGGAGGAGATACTTGATGTACAGGAGGAGATACTTGATGTACAGGAGGAGATACTTGATGTACAGGAGGAGATACTTGATGTACAGGAGGAGATACTTGATGTACAGGAGGAGATACTTGATGTACAGGAGATACTTGATGTACAGGAGATACTTGATGTACAGGAGGAGATACTTGATGTACAGGAGATACTTGATGTACAGTAGGAGATACTTGATGTACAGGAGGAGATACTTGATGTACAGGAGGAGATACTTGATGTACAGTAGGAGATACTTGATGTACATGAGGAGATACTTGATGTACAGGAGATACTTGATGTACAGCAGGAGATACTTGATGTACAGGAGTAGATACTTGATGTACAGGAGGAGATACTTGATGTACAGGAGATACTTGATGTACAGGAGGAGATACTTGATGTACAAGAGGAGATACTTGATGTACAGCAGGAGATACTTGATGTACAGGAGGAGATACTTGATGTACAGGAGGAGATACTTGATGTACAGGAGGAGATACTTGATGTACAGCAGGAGATACTTGATGTACAGGAGGAGATACTTGATGTACAGGAGATACTTGATGTACAGGAGGAGATACTTGATGTATAGGAGGAGATACTTGATGTACAGGAGGAGATACTTGATGTATAGGAGGAGATACGTGATGTACAGGAGATACTTGATGTACAGGAGGAGATACTTGATGTACAGGAGGAGATACTTGATGTACAGGAGGAGATACTTGATGTACAGGAGATACTTGATGTACAGCAGGAGATACTTGATGTACAGGATGAGATACTTGATGTACAGGAGGAGATACTTGATGTACAGGAGGAGATACTTGATGTACAGGAGGAGATACTTGATGTACAGGAGGAGATACTTGATGTACAGGAGGAGATACTTGATGTACAGGAGGAGATACTTGATGTATAGCAGGAGATACTTGATGTACAGGAG
Source organism: Osedax frankpressi (assembly GCA_964035775.1). Taxonomy (NCBI): domain Eukaryota; kingdom Metazoa; phylum Annelida; class Polychaeta; order Sabellida; family Siboglinidae; genus Osedax; species Osedax frankpressi. The sequence goes on from OZ038313.1 coordinate 42,896,408, forward strand.
GAGATACTTGATGTACAGGAGGAGATACTTGATGTACAGCAGGAGATACTTGATGTATAGCAGGAGATACTTGATGTACAGGAGGAGATACTTGATGTACAGGAGGAGATACTTGATGTACAGGAGGAGATACTTGATGTACAGCAGGAGATACTTGATGTACAGGAGGAGATACTTGATGTACAGCAGGAGATACTTGATGGACAGGAGGAGATACTTGATGTACAGGAGGAGATACTTGATGTACAGGAGGAGATACTTGATGTACAGGAGGAGATACTTGATGTACAGGAGGAGATACTTGATGTACAGGAGGAGATACTTGATGTACAGCAGGAGATACTTGATGTACAGCAGGAGATACTTGATGTACAGGAGATACTTGATGTACAGGAGGAGATACTTGATGTACAGGAGATACTTGATGTACAGGAGGAGATACTTGATGTACAGGAGGAGATACTTGATGTACAGCAGGAGATACTTGATGTATAGGAGGAGATACTTGATGTACATGAGGAGATACTTGATGTACAGGAGGAGATACTTGATGTACAGGAGGATATACTTGATGTACAGGAGATACTTGATGTACAGGAGATACTTGATGTACAGGAGGAGATACTTGATGTACAGGAGGAGATACTTGATGTACAGGAGATACTTGATGTACAGGAGGAGATACTTGATGTACAGGAGGAGATACTTGATGTACAGCAGGAGATACTTGATGTACAGGAGATACTTGATGTACAGGAGGAGATACTTGATGTACAGGAGGAGATACTTGATGTACAGGAGGAGATACTTGATGTACAGGAGATACTTGATGTACAAGAGGAGATACTTGATGTACAGGAGGAGATACTTGATGTACAGCAGGAGATACTTGATGTACAGGAGGAGATACTTGATGTACAGGAGGAGATACTTGATGTACAGGAGGAGATACTTGATGTACAGGAGATACTTGATGTACAGGAGGAGATACTTGATGTACAGGAGATACTTGATGTACAGGAGGAGATACTTGATGTACAGTAGGAGATACTTGATGTACAGGAGGAGATACTTGATGTACAGCAGGAGATACTTGATGTATAGGAGGAGATACTTGATGTACAGCAGGAGATACTTGATGTACAGGAGGAGATACTTGATGTACAGCAGGAGATACTTGATGTACAGGAGGAGATACTTGATGTACAGGAGGAGATACTTGATGTACAGGAGGAGATACTTGATGTACAGGAGATACTTGATGTACAGGAGGAGATACTTGATGAACAGCAGGAGATACTTGATGTACAGGAGGAGATACTTGATGTACAGGAGGAGATACTTGATGTACAGGAGGAGATACTTGATGTACAGGAGGAGATACTTGATGTACAGGAGGAGATACTTGATGTACAGGAGGAGATACTTGATGTACAGGAGGAGATACTTGATGTATAGGAGATACTTGATGTACAGGAGGAGATACTTGATGTACAGGAGGAGATACTTGATGTACAGGAGGAGATACTTGATGTACAGGAGGAGATACTTGATGTATAGGAGATACTTGATGTACAGGAGGAGATACTTGATGTATAGGAGGAGATACTTGATGTACAGCAGGAGATACTTGATGTACAGGAGATACTTGATGTACAGGAGGAGATACTTGATGTACAGTAGGAGATACTTGATGTACAGGAGGAGATACTTGATGTACAGGAGATACTTGATGTACAGGAGGAGATACTTGATGTACAGGAGGAGATACTTGATGTACAGGAGGAGATACTTGATGTACAGGAGGAGATACTTGATGTACAGCAGGAGATACTTGATGTACAGGAGGAGATACTTGATGTACAGGAGGAGATACTTGATGTATAGGAGATACTTGATGTACAGGAGGAGATACTTGATGTACAGGAGATACTTGATGTACAGGAGGAGATACTTGATGTACAGGAGATACTTGATGTACAGGAGGAGATACTTGATGTACAGTAGGAGATACTTGATGTACAGGAGGAGATACTTGATGTACAGGAGATACTTGATGTACAGGAGGAGATACTTGATGTACAGGAGGAGATACTTGATGTACAGGAGGAGATACTTGATGTACAGGAGGAGATACTTGATGTACAGCAGGAGATACTTGATGTACAGGAGGAGGTACTTGATGTACAGGAGGAGATACTTGATGTACAGGAGGAGATACTTGATGTACAGGAGGAGATACTTGATGTACATCAGGAGATACTTGATGTACAGGAGGAGGTACTTGATGTACAGGAGGAGATACTTGATGTACATGAGATACTTGATGTACAGGAGGAGATACTTGATGTACAGGAGGAGATACTTGATGTACAGGAGGAGATACTTGATGTACAGCAGGAGATACTTGATGTACAGGAGGAGATACTTGATGTACAAGAGGAGATACTTGATGTACAGGAGGAGATACTTGATGTACAGGAGGAGATACTTGATGTACAGCAGGAGATACTTGATGTACAGGAGGAGATACTTGATGTACAGGAGGAGATACTTGATGTACAGGAGGAGATACTTGATGTACAGGAGGAGATACTTGATGTACAGGAGGAGATACTTGATGTACAGGAGGAGATACTTGATGTACAGGAGGAGATACTTGATGTACAGTAGGAGATACTTGATGTACAGGAGATACTTGATGTACAGGAGGAGATACTTGATGTACAGCAGGAGATACTTGATGTACAGCAGGAGATACTTGATGTATAGGAGGAGATACTTGATGTACAGGAGGAGATACTTGATGTACAGGAGGAGATACTTGATGTACAGGAGGAGATACTTGATGTACAGGAGATACTTGATGTACAGGAGGAGATACTTGATGTACAGCAGGAGATACTTGATGTACAGCAGGAGATACTTGATGTATAGGAGGAGATACTTGATGTACAGGAGGAGATACTTGATGTACATGAGATACTTGATGTACAGGAGGAGATACTTGATGTACAGGAGGAGATACTTGATGTACAGGAGGAGATACTTGATGTACAGCAGGAGATACTTGATGTACAGGAGGAGATACTTGATGTACAGGAGGAGATACTTGATGTACAGGAGGAGATACTTGATGTACAGCAGGAGATACTTGATGTACAGGAGGAGGTACTTGATGTACAGGAGGAGATACTTGATGTACATGAGATACTTGATGTACAGGAGGAGATACTTGATGTACAGGAGGAGATACTTGATGTACAGGAGGAGATACTTGATGTACAGCAGGAGATACTTGATGTACAGGAGGAGATACTTGATGTACAAGAGGAGATACTTGATGTACAGGAGGAGATACTTGATGTACAGGAGGAGATACTTGATGTACAGCAGGAGATACTTGATGTACAGGAGGAGATACTTGATGTACAGGAGGAGATACTTGATGTACAGGAGGAGATACTTGATGTACAGGAGGAGATACTTGATGTACAGGAGGAGATACTTGATGTACAGGAGGAGATACTTGATGTACAGGAGGAGATACTTGATGTACAGTAGGAGATACTTGATGTACAGGAGATACTTGATGTACAGGAGGAGATACTTGATGTACAGCAGGAGATACTTGATGTACAGCAGGAGATACTTGATGTATAGGAGGAGATACTTGATGTACAGGAGGAGATACTTGATGTACAGGAGGAGATACTTGATGTATAGGAGGAGATACTTGATGTACAGGAGGAGATACTTGATGTACAGGAGATACTTGATGTACAGGAGGATATACTTGATGTACAGGAGGAGATACTTGATGTACAGGAGGAGATACTTGATGTACAGGAGGAGATACTTGATGTACAGCAGGAGATACTTGATGTACAGGAGGAGATACTTGATGTACAGGAGATATTTGATGTACAGGAGGAGATACTTGATGTACAGCAGGAGATACTTGATGTACAGCAGGAGATACTTGATGTACAGCAGGAGATACTTGATGTACAGGAGGAGATACTTGATGTACAGCAGGAGATACTTGATGTACAGGAGGAGATACTTGATGTACAGGAGATACTTGATGTACAGGAGGAGATACTTGATGTACAGCAGGAGATACTTGATGTACAGGAGGAGATACTTGATGTACAGGAGATACTTGATGTACAGGAGGAGATACTTGATGTACAGCAGGAGATACTTGATGTACAGGAGGAGATACTTGATGTACAGCAGGAGATACTTGATGTACAGGAGGAGATACTTGATGTACAGGAGATATTTGATGTACAGGAGGAGATACTTGATGTACAGGAGGAGATACTTGATGTACAGGAGGATATACTTGATGTACAGGAGGAGATACTTGATGTACAGGAGGAGATACTTGATGTACAGGAGGAGATCCTTGATGTACAGGAGGAGATACTTGATGTACAGGAGGAGATACTTGATGTACAGGAGGAGATACTTGATGTACAGGAGATACTTGATGTACAGGAGGAGATACTTGATGTACAGGAGATACTTGATGTACAGGAGGAGATACTTGATGTACAGCAGGAGATACTTGATGTACAGGAGGAGATACTTGATGTACAGGAGGAGATACTTGATGTACAGGAGGAGATACTTGATGTACAGCAGGAGATACTTGATGTACAGGAGGAGATACTTGATGTACAGGAGGAGATACTTGATGTACAGGAGATACTTGATGTACAGGAGGAGATACTTGATGTACAGGAGGAGATACTTGATGTACAGGAGGAGATACTTGATGTACAGGAGGAGATACTTGATGTACAGGAGGAGATACTTGATGTACAGGAGGAGATACTTGATGTACAGGAGGAGATACTTGATGTACAGGAGATACTTGATGTACAGGAGGAGATACTTGATGTACAGGAGGAGATACTTGATGTACAGGAGGAGATACTTGATGTACAGGAGGAGATACTTGATGTACAGGAGATACTTGATGTACAGGAGGAGATACTTGATGTATAGCAGGAGATACTTGATGTACAGGAGGAGATACTTGATGTACAGGAGGAGATACTTGATGTACAGGAGGAGATACTTGATGTACAGCAGGAGATACTTGATGTACAGGAGGAGATACTTGATGTACAGGAGGAGATACTTGATGTACAGCAGGATATACTTGATGTACAGGAGGAGATACTTGATGTACAGTAGGAGATACTTGATGTATAGGAGGAGATACTTGATGTACAGGAGGAGATACTTGATGTACAGGAGGAGATACTTGATGTACAGGAGATACTTGATGTACAGGAGGAGATACTTGATGTACAGGAGATACTTGATGTACAGGAGGAGATACTTGATGTACAGGAGATACTTGATGTACAGGAGGAGATACTTGATGTACAGGAGGAGATACTTGATGTACAGGAGGAGATACTTTATGTACAGGAGGAGATACTTGATGTACAGTAGGAGATACTTGATGTACAGGAGGAGATACTTGATGTACAGGAGGAGATACTTGATGTACAGGAGGAGATACTTGATGTACAGGAGGAGATACTTGATGTACAGGAGGAGATACTTTATGTACAGGAGGAGATACTTGATGTACAGTAGGAGATACTTGATGTATAGGAGGAGATACTTGATGTACAGAAGATACATGATGTACAGGAGGAGATACTTGATGTACAGGAGATACTTGATGTACAGGAGGAGATACTTGATGTATAGCAGGAGATACTTGATGTACAGGAGGAGATACTTGATGTACAGGAGGAGATACTTGATGTACAGGAGATACTTGATGTACAGGAGGAGATACTTGATGTACAGGAGATACTTAATGTACAGGAGGAGATACTTGATGTACAGGAGATACTTGATGTACAGGAGGAGATACTTGATGTACAGGAGATACTTGATGTACAGGAGGAGATACTTGATGTACAGGAGGAGATACTTTATGTACAGGAGGAGATACTTGATGTACAGTAGGAGATACTTGATGTACAGCAGGAGATACTTGATGTACAGGAGGAGATACTTGATGTACAGCAGGAGATACTTGATGTATAGGAGGAGATACTTGATGTACAGGAGGAGATACTTGATGTATAGGAGGAGATACTTGATGTACAGGAGATACTTGATGTACAGGAGGAGATACTTGATGTACAGGAGGAGATACTTGATGTACAGGAGATACTTGATGTACAGGAGGAGATACTTGATGTACAGGAGATACTTGATGTACAGGAGGAGATACTTGATGTACAGCAGGAGATACTTGATGTACAGGAGATACTTGATGTACAGGAGGAGATACTTGATGTACAGGAGGAGATACTTGATGTATAGCAGGAGACACTTGATGTACAGGAGGAGATACTTGATGTACAGGAGGAGATACTTGATGTACAGGAGGAGATACTTGATGTACAGCAGGAGATACTTGATGTACAGGAGGAGATACTTGATGTACAGGAGGAGATACTTGATGTACAGGAGGAGATACTTGATGTACAGGAGGAGATACTTGATGTACAGCAGGAGATACTTGATGTACAGGAGGAGATACTTGATGTACAGGAGGAGATACTTGATGTACAGGAGGAGATACTTGATGTACAGGATGAGATACTTGATGTACAGGAGGAGATACTTTATGTACAGGAGGAGATACTTGATGTACAGTAGGAGATACTTGATGTACAGGAGGAGATACTTGATGTACAGGAGGAGATACTTGATGTACAGGAGGAGATACTTGATGTACAGGAGGAGATACTTGATGTACAGGAGGAGATACTTGATGTACAGGAGGAGATACTTGATGTACAGGAGGAGATACTTTATGTACAGGAGGAGATACTTGATGTACAGTAGGAGATACTTGATGTACAGGAGGAGATACTTGATGTACAGGAGGAGATACTTGATGTACAGGAGGAGATACTTGATGTACAGGAGGAGATACTTGATGTACAGGAGAAGATACTTGATGTACAGTAGGAGATACTTGATGTACAGGAGGAGATACTTGATGTACAGCAGGAGATACTTGATGTACAGGAGGAGATACTTGATGTACAGGAGATACTTGATGTACAGGAGGAGATACTTGATGTACAGGAGGAGGTACTTGATGTACAGGAGGAGATACTTGATGTACAGGAGGAGATACTTGATGTACAGGAGGAGATACTTGATGTACAGGAGATACTTGATGTACAGGAGGAGATACTTGATGTACAGGAGGAGATACTTGATGTACAGGAGGAGATACTTGATGTACATCAGGAGATACTTGATGTACAGGAGGAGGTACTTGATGTACAGGAGGAGATACTTGATGTACAGGAGGAGATACTTGATGTACAGGAGGAGATACTTGATGTACAGTAGGAGATACTTGATGTACTGGAGGAGATACTTGATGTACAGGAGGAGATACTTGATGTACAGGAGGAGATACTTGATGTACAGGAGATACTTGATGTACAGGAGGAGATACTTGATGTACAGGAGGAGATACTTGATGTACAGGAGATACTTGATGTACATGAGATACTTGATGTACAGGAGGAGATACTTGATGTACAGGAGGAGATACTTGATGTACAGGAGGAGATACTTGATGTACAGGAGGAGATACTTGATGTACAGGAGGAGATACTTGATGTACAGCAGGAGATACTTGATGTACAGGAGGAGATACTTGATGTACAAGAGGAGATACTTGATGTACAGGAGGAGATACTTGATGTACAGGAGGAGATACTTGATGTACAGCAGGAGATACTTGATGTACAGGAGGAGATACTTGATGTACAGGAGGAGATACTTGATGTACAGGAGGAGATACTTGATGTACAGGAGGAGATACTTGATGTACAGGAGGAGATACTTGATGTACAGGAGGAGATACTTGATGTACAGGAGGAGATACTTGATGTACAGTAGGAGATACTTGATGTACAGGAGATACTTGATGTACAGGAGGAGATACTTGATGTACAGCAGGAGATACTTGATGTACAGCAGGAGATACTTGATGTACAGGAGATACTTGATGTACAGGAGATACTTGATGTACAGGAGGAGATACTTGATGTATAGTAGGAGATACTTGATGTACAGTAGGAGATACTTGATGTACAGGAGGAGATACTTGATGTACAGGAGGAGATACTTGATGTACAGCAGGAGATACTTGATGTACAGGAGGAGATACTTGATGTACAGCAGGAGATACTTGATGTACAGGAGGAGATACTTGATGTACAGGAGGAGATACTTGATGTACAGGAGATACTTGATGTACAGGAGGAGATACTTGATGTATAGGAGGAGATACTTGATGTACAGGAGATACTTGATGTACAGGAGGAGATACTTGATGTACAGGAGGAGATACTTGATGTACAGCAGGAGATACTTGATGTACAGGAGGAGATACTTGATGTACAGCAGGAGATACTTGATGTACAGGAGGAGATACTTGATGTACAGCAGGAGATACTTGATGTACAGGAGGAGATACTTGATGTACATGAGATACTTGATGTACAGGAGGAGATACTTGATGTACAGCAGGAGATACTTGATGTACAGGAGGAGATACTTGATGTACAGGAGATACTTGATGTACAGGAGGAGATACTTGATGTACAGCAGGAGATACTTGATGTACAGGAGGAGATACTTGATGTACAGGAGATACTTGATGTACAGGAGGAGATACTTGATGTACAGCAGGAGATACTTGATGTACAGGAGGAGATACTTGATGTACAGCAGGAGATACTTGATGTACAGGAGGAGATACTTGATGTACAGGAGATATTTGATGTACAGGAGGAGATACTTGATGTACAGGAGGAGATACTTGATGTACAGGAGGATATACTTGATGTACAGGAGGAGATACTTGATGTACAGGAGGAGATACTTGATGTACAGGAGGAGATCCTTGATGTACAGGAGGAGATACTTGATGTACAGGAGGAGATACTTGATGTACAGGAGGAGATACTTGATGTACAGGAGATACTTGATGTACAGGAGGAGATACTTGATGTACAGGAGATACTTGATGTACAGGAGGAGATACTTGATGTACAGCAGGAGATACTTGATGTACAGGAGATACTTGATGTACAGGAGGAGATACTTGATGTACAGGAGGAGATACTTGATGTACAGGAGATACTTGATGTACAGGAGATACTTGATGTACAGGAGGAGATACTTGATGTACAGGAGGAGATACTTGATGTACAGCAGGAGATACTTGATGTACAGGAGGAGATACTTGATGTACAGGAGATACTTGATGTACAGGAGGAGATACTTGATGTACAGCAGGAGATACTTGATGTACAGGAGGAGATACTTGATGTACAGCAGGAGATACTTGATGTACAGGAGGAGATACTTGATGTACAGGAGATATTTGATGTACAGGAGGAGATACTTGATGTACAGGAGGAGATACTTGATGTACAGGAGGATATACTTGATGTACAGGAGGAGATACTTGATGTACAGGAGGAGATACTTGATGTACAGGAGGAGATCCTTGATGTACAGGAGGAGATACTTGATGTACAGGAGGAGATACTTGATGTACAGGAGGAGATACTTGATGTACAGGAGATACTTGATGTACAGGAGGAGATACTTGATGTACAGGAGATACTTGATGTACAGGAGGAGATACTTGATGTACAGGAGGAGATACTTGATGTACAGCAGGAGATACTTGATGTACAGGAGGAGATACTTGATGTACAGGAGGAGATACTTGATGTACAGGAGGAGATACTTGATGTACAGCAGGAGATACTTGATGTACAGGAGGAGATACTTGATGTACAGGAGGAGATACTTGATGTACAGGAGATACTTGATGTACAGGAGGAGATACTTGATGTACAGGAGGAGATACTTGATGTACAGGAGGAGATACTTGATGTACAGGAGGAGATACTTGATGTACAGGAGGAGATACTTGATATACAGGAGGAGATACTTGATGTACAGGAGGAGATACTTGATGTACAGGAGATACTTGATGTACAGGAGGAGATACTTGATGTACAGGAGGAGATACTTGATGTACAGGAGGAGATACTTGATGTACAGGAGATACTTGATGTACAGGAGGAGATACTTGATGTATAGCAGGAGATACTTGATGTACAGGAGGAGATACTTGATGTACAGGAGGAGATACTTGATGTACAGGAGGAGATACTTGATGTACAGCAGGAGATACTTGATGTACAGGAGGAGATACTTGATGTACAGGAGGAGATACTTGATGTACAGCAGGATATACTTGATGTACAGGAGGAGATACTTGATGTACAGTAGGAGATACTTGATGTATAGGAGGAGATACTTGATGTACAGGAGGAGATACTTGATGTACAGGAGGAGATACTTGATGTACAGGAGATACTTGATGTACAGGAGGAGATACTTGATGTACAGGAGATACTTGATGTACAGGAGGAGATACTTGATGTACAGGAGATACTTGATGTACAGGAGGAGATACTTGATGTACAGGAGGAGATACTTGATGTACAGGAGGAGATACTTTATGTACAGGAGGAGATACTTGATGTACAGGAGGAGATACTTGATGTACAGGATGAGATACTTGATGTACAGGAGATACTTGATGTACAGTAGGAGATACTTGATGTACAGGAGGAGATACTTGATGTACAGGAGGATATACTTGATGTACAGGAGGAGATACTTGATGTACAGGAGGATATACTTGATGTACAGGAGGAGATACTTGATGTACAGGAGGAGATACTTGATGTACAGTAGGAGATACTTGATGTACAGGAGGAGATACTTGATGTACAGGAGGAGATACTTGATGTACAGGAGGAGATACTTGATGTACAGGAGGAGATACTTGATGTACAGGAGGAGATACTTTATGTACAGGAGGAGATACTTGATGTACAGTAGGAGATACTTGATGTATAGGAGGAGATACTTGATATACAAGAGATACTTGATGTACAGGAGGAGATACTTGATGTACAGGAGATACTTAATGTACAGGAGGAGATACTTGATGTACAGGAGATACTTGATGTACAGGAGGAGATACTTGATGTACAGGAGATACTTGATGTACAGGAGGAGATACTTGATGTACAGGAGGAGATACTTTATGTACAGGAGGAGATACTTGATGTACAGTAGGAGATACTTGATGTACAGCAGGAGATACTTGATGTACAGGAGGAGATACTTGATGTACAGCAGGAGATACTTGATGTATAGGAGGAGATACTTGATGTACAGGAGGAGATACTTGATGTATAGGAGGAGATACTTGATGTACAGGAGATACTTGATGTACAGGAGGAGATACTTGATGTACAGGAGATACTTGATGTACAGGAGGAGATACTTGATGTACAGCAGGAGATACTTGATGTACAGGAGATACTTGATGTACAGGAGGAGATACTTGATGTACAGGAGGAGATACTTGATGTATAGCAGGAGACACTTGATGTACAGGAGGAGATACTTGATGTACAGGAGGAGATACTTGATGTACAGGAGGAGATACTTGATGTACAGCAGGAGATACTTGATGTACAGGAGGAGATACTTGATGTACAGGAGGAGATACTTGATGTACAGGAGGAGATACTTGATGTACAGGAGGAGATACTTGATGTACAGCAGGAGATACTTGATGTACAGCAGGAGATACTTGATGTACAGGATGAGATACTTGATGTACAGGAGGAGATACTTTATGTACAGGAGGAGATACTTGATGTACAGTAGGAGATACTTGATGTACAGGAGGAGATACTTGATGTACAGGAGGAGATACTTGATGTACAGGAGGAGATACTTGATGTACAGGAGGAGATACTTGATGTACAGGAGAAGATACTTGATGTACAGTAGGAGATACTTGATGTACAGGAGGAGATACTTGATGTACAGGAGATACTTGATGTACAGGAGGAGATACTTGATGTACAGGAGGAGATACTTGATGTAAAGCAGGAGATACTTGATGTACAGGAGGAGATACTTGATGTACAGCAGGAGATACTTGATGTACAGGAGATACTTGATGTACAGGAGATACTTGATGTACAGGAGGAGATACTTGATGTACAGGAGGAGATACTTGATGTACAGGAGATATTTGATGTACAGGAGATACTTGATGTACAGGAGGAGATACTTGATGTACAGGAGTTGATAGTGTAAATAATGTAATTAAAAGTGATATTATTAATTCAATAGATACTAAATTAGAAAATATTAATAGTAATATGAACAAATTATTATTAAATACAACTACTTATAAAACATATTCAGAAGCTATCACTAACTCATTAGATACTATTAGTTTAGAAATCAATAAAATTGATAGTCGTAATAAAAATATAATAGCAAATAATAAGGAAATCAAAACTAATCACACTAATGATGATATGAGAAAATCGGATCCTATTAATACATCAACTGAAGATAAGAATAATGAATATAAACTAGTAATTAGAAATATAGAAAAAGCAAACTGTAATATAAATTATATAAATAATATTCTAAAGTACCTGGATTTATCAACCCAGATTATTTCTAATATTGAATTTGGAAATAAAACAGTTTTTCTATTATTTACATCATTATTCAACAAAAGACTTTTTATGGCACGTAAAATAAATTTAATTAATTCTAATTTTAATAAATTACTTATACTGCCTTTTTTATCAAAACAAATTATTAAATATGGTAAAATACTTTATCATTCAACTAAATCCAATTTAGTTAATGAAAAAAAATGTGTTTTTAATTATAAATCTAACATATATGAATTACGATCAATAATAAATAATAAAATAAATTGGTATGAAAAACCGATGTATATTTCTGATTCTGTAGAAAAACAATTCAATGAATCATATGATAAATTTATTTTGTCTTTATTGAATACTAATAAAAATAATAATAATAATAATCATAATAATCGATATACTAATAGCAGATATGTACAAAATAATAGCGTATCTAATACAAATACACAAAATCAATGACTAGCTATAGCATTGTGCAATGCAAGATCATTACGGAAAAATGTTGATTACATTACGCAATATATTATTGAACATGATATTGACTTACTTACAATTACAGAAACATGGCTTACAGATACTGACCAAGATATAATCAATGAAATAACCTTTAACTCTACAATATACACATGCTATAGATGTGACAGGATAACATCCACATTTGGTGGAGGTGTAGCGATATTTTTAAAAAATAATATGACTGTAGATTCAAATAAACATATTATATTAACAAATTGCCAAGCTTTATTTTTAAAAATTAAAATAAACCATTTATCGATATTTGATATTCTCTTAGTTTATAGACCACCCTCTACTCCTACACAATTATTTACTAGTGAACTAACTCTTATTCTAACTCAAATACCATTAAATAAATTAATTATATTAAGCGATTTTAATTATCATTACGACGAAAATAAATATCCTCATAATATTTTTAAACAAACAATAGAAACCCTTTCACTTAAACAACATATTACTTTCGCAACTCATATACATGGTCATATAATAGATATAGTTTTAACATCTATAAACAGTCAAATTTATATATCTGAAATTACAAGGGGTGAACTTATAACTGATCACTATATAATTAAATTTAATATAAATATTAAGAAAAATGTACCTATAGTAAAGTTAATAAAATATAGATCAATTAATAAAATAAACATTAAAGATTTCATAGATAATATATTATCTTCACTAGAAGGTAATATACTATCATCGCTATTGCTAAATGATTGCCTAACATCTACTTTAGACAAATTTGCTCCTATAAAAAGATTGAATATAACATACCATGCTCATTCTCCATGGTATAATAATGAACTTGAAGCAATGAAGAGAAAATTAAGAAGATTTGAAAAAATATATAATAAAACCAATTCCCAGTTTAACTATAATAATTTTAATACAATTCGCAAACAATATAGACAATTATTAAATCATACTAAGACTTGCTTTATTAAAGATAAAATAAACATATATGGGAAAAATACTAAAAAAATATATTCATTAATTAACAGACTTTCAAATAATTATAGTCCAACAAGATACCCAACATATACGAATGAATTACTACCAAATATATTTGCCAACTTTTTTGATGATAAAATAAAAAATATAGTACAATCAATTAATGATATAAAACATAAAATTCCAATATACATTATACCACTTTACAATACTGCTAAATCATACTTTCTAAACTTTAAGTCCCCTTCATCGTATGAAATATCAATACTAGTTAAAATATGCAAATCATCCTACCCTCATAACGATTCATTACCTAAACAACTTACCGACTTAATAGAACCCACTCTTACAGAACTTTATCAATCCATAATATCACAATCTATATATACTTCTATTTTTCCAACATCCCTTAAATATGCCATTATTACTCCCCTACTAAAAAACAGTAATCTAGATGATAAATTACTAAAAAACTACCGTCCTATTTCCAAACTTCCTTTTCTATCTAAAATATTTGAAAGAGTCATTAGTAAACAAATCATTGAATATTTATCAGAAAATGAACTATATCCTATAAATCAAAGTGCATATCGAAAAAACCACAGTACAGAAACTACAATAGTATCTATATTTGATAATATATATAATGCGATAGATGAGGGAAATAAAGTTCAACTTGTGCTATTAGATATGTCAGCAGCATTTGATACTATCTCTCATAAGATTTTATTGGATAGATTAGAGGAAATAGGTATAGCTGATAAGGCACTAGACTTACTGAAATCTTATATTACAAATAGAACGTATCGAACATTAATAAATGATATACAATCAGACGAATTCCAACTAAAATATGGAGTTCCACAAGGGTCCGTACTTGGACCATTATTATTTTTAATTTATTTACGTCCATTATCTCTATTAATTTCTAAATTTCCCCAAATTAAATTCAACATATTTGCCGACGATATTATAATTTACCAGACTCTACCACTGGAAAACAATGATAACTCATCTCTCATTAATTGCACTAATAATATACGCAACTGGCTAATCAATAACAATTTACTACTCAATATCGACAAGACACAACTGATTAACATTTCAAAAAAATTAACACAAAATAAATTTCCTATATATTTAATTGATAATTTAATTGTTGAACCTTCTAAGACCGTAAAATGTCTGGGTGTCATTATAGACGAACATATGCTTTTAGATAACCACTTACGTTTTACTGCTAAAAAAGCATTTTATTATTTTAGTAAGGTCAAAAAAATAAGAAAATTATTGTCATTTCATAATTTAAAAATGATCTCTCAGTCTTATATTATATCGCATTTAAACTATTGTAATTCTATATATTATGGTATAACTAAATCTAGAATAAATTACTTAGATCGTATATTAAGAATTATAGTAAGAATGATATATGGTTTTAAGCGAAAAGACCATAATAGTATTACCGAATGTTTAACATCACTAGGATGGCTTGAAATGAGAAATTATTCAGCGTATAGAATACTATGTTTAACATATACTGCCCTAAACGCTAAACAGCCGCGCTACCTTTATGATATTATTAAACTAAAGGAAAATACCCGCCGATTAAGATCTAGTAACAGTCTGCTATTATCAAATCAAAAATTTAATCTTGATACCTATGGTAAAAGAAGATTTAGTGTTTCAGCGCCAGCTTTATGGAACAACCTTCCTCTACATTTGCGAAGATGCAATTCCATCAAAACATTTAAGAAGGCCGTTAAAAATCATCTACTATGCTCAACATGAGATCTTGGATTGATCTTTTGCGGATGTTCTATGACTCTGCCCGAAAGTCAGAGTTCTCTATCTGATTCTATCTGATTTTATTTTATCATTTAATATTATTAATATTATTGTATTCTCTTTAAAACACAAATGAGAACATATCTATTTTGTTATTTTGTGTATAAATAAACTTTTCAATTCAATTCAATTCAATTCAGGAGGAGATACTTGATGTACAGGAGGAGATACTTGATGTACAGCAGGAGATACTTGATGTACAGGAGATACTTGATGTACAGGAGGAGATACTTGATGTACAGGAGGAGATACTTGATGTACAGGAGGAGATACTTGATGTACAGGAGTAGATACTTGATGTACAGGAGATACTTGATGTACAGCAGGAGATACTTGATGTACAGGAGGAGATACTTGATGTACAGGAGGAGATACTTGATGTACAGGAGGAGATACTTGATGTACAGGAGGAGATACTTTATGTACAGGAGGAGATACTTGATGTACAGTAGGAGATACTTGATGTACAGGAGGAGATACTTGATGTACAGGAGGAGATACTTGATGTACAGGAGGAGATACTTGATGTACAGGAGGAGATACTTGATGTACAGGAGGAGATACTTTATGTACAGGAGGAGATACTTGATGTACAGTAGGAGATACTTGATGTATAGGAGGAGATACTTGATGTACAGAAGATACATGATGTACAGGAGGAGATACTTGATGTACAGGAGATACTTGATGTACAGGAGGAGATACTTGATGTATAGCAGGAGATACTTGATGTACAGGAGGAGATACTTGATGTACAGGAGGAGATACTTGATGTACAGGAGATACTTGATGTACAGGAGGAGATACTTGATGTACAGGAGATACTTAATGTACAGGAGGAGATACTTGATGTACAGGAGATACTTGATGTACAGGAGGAGATACTTGATGTACAGGAGATACTTGATGTACAGGAGGAGATACTTGATGTACAGGAGGAGATACTTTATGTACAGGAGGAGATACTTGATGTACAGTAGGAGATACTTGATGTACAGCAGGAGATACTTGATGTACAGGAGGAGATACTTGATGTACAGCAGGAGATACTTGATGTATAGGAGGAGATACTTGATGTACAGGAGGAGATACTTGATGTATAGGAGGAGATACTTGATGTACAGGAGATACTTGATAATGTACAGGAGGAGATACTTGATGTACAGCAGGAGATACTTGATGTACAGGAGGAGATACTTGATGTACTGGAGATACTTGATGTACAGGAGGAGATACTTGATGTACTGGAGGAGATACTTGATATACAGGAGGAGATACTTGATGTACAGGAGATACTTGATGTACAGGAGGAGATACTTGATGTACAGGAGTAGATACTTGATGTACAGGAGATACTTGATGTACAGGAGGAGATACTTGATGTACAGGAGATACTTGATGTACAGGAGGAGATACTTGATGTACAGGAGGAGATACTTGATGTACAGGAGGAGATACTTAATGTACAGGAGGAGATACTTGATGTACAGCAGGAGATACTTGATGTACAGCAGGAGATACTTGATGTACAGGAGGAGATACTTGATGTACAGGAGGAGATACTTGATGTACAGGAGGAGATACTTGATGTACAGGAGGAGATACTTGATGTACAGGAGAAGATACTTGATGTACAGTAGGAGATACTTGATGTACAGGAGGAGATACTTGATGTACAGGAGGAGATACTTGATGTACAGGAGATACTTGATGTTCAGGAGGAGATACTTGATGTACAGGAGGAGATACTTGATGTACAGCAGGAGATACTTGATGTACAGGAGGCGATACTTGATGTACAGCAGGAGATACTTGATGTACAGGAGATACTTGATGTACAGGAGGAGATACTTGATGTACAGGAGGAGATACTTGATGTACAGGAGATATTTGATGTACAGGAGATACTTGATGTACAGGAGGAGATACTTGATGTACAGGAGGAGATACTTGATGTACAGGAGGAGATACTTGATGTACAGCAGGAGATACTTGATGTACAGGAGATACTTGATGTACAGGAGGAGATACTTGATGTACAGGAGGAGATACTTGATGTACAGGAGGAGATACTTGATGTACAGGAGTAGATACTTGATGTACAGGAGATACTTGATGTACAGCAGGAGATACTTGATGTACAGGAGGAGATACTTGATGTACAGGAGGAGATACTTGATGTACAGTAGGAGATACTTGATGTACAGGAGGAGATACTTGATGTACAGGAGGAGATACTTGATGTACAGGAGGAGATACTTAATGTACAGGAGGAGATACTTGATGTACAGCAGGAGATACTTGATGTACAGGAGGAGATACTTGATGTACTGGAGATACTTGATGTACAGGAGGAGATACTTGATGTACTGGAGGAGATACTTGATATACAGGAGGAGATACTTGATGTACAGGAGATACTTGATGTACAGGAGGAGATACTTGATGTACAGGAGTAGATACTTGATGTACAGGAGATACTTGATGTACAGGAGGAGATACTTGATGTACAGGAGATACTTGATGTACAGGAGGAGATACTTGATGTACAGGAGGAGATACTTGATGTACAGGAGGAGATACTTAATGTACAGGAGGAGATACTTGATGTACAGCAGGAGATACTTGATGTACAGCAGGAGATACTTGATGTACAGGAGGAGATACTTGATGTACAGGAGGAGATACTTGATGTACAGGAGGAGATACTTGATGTACAGGAGGAGATACTTGATGTATAGTAGGAGATACTTGATGTACAGGAGGAGATACTTGATGTACAGTAGGAGATACTTGATGTACAGGAGGAGATACTTGATGTACAGGAGATACTTGATGTACAGGAGGAGATACTTGATATACAGGAGGAGATACTTGATGTACAGGAGGAGATACTTGATGTACAGTAGGAGATACTTGATGTACAGTAGGAGATACTTGATGTACAGCAGGAGATACTTGATGTACAGGAGGAGATACTTGATGTACAGGAGATACTTGATGTACAGGAGGAGATACTTGATGTACAGGAGGAGATACTTGATGTACAGGAGGAGATACTTGATGTACAGGAGATACTTGATGTACAGCAGGAGATACTTGATGTACAGGAGGAGATACTTGATGTACAGGAGGAGATACTTGATATTTACGGAGATACTTGATGTACAGGAGGAGATACTTGATGTACAGGAGGAGATACTTGATGTACAGGAGGAGATACTTGATGTACAGGAGGAGATACTTGATGTACAGGAGGAGATACTTGATGTATAGGAGATACTTGATGTACAGGAGATACTTGATGTACAGGAGGAGATACTTGATGTACAGCAGGAGATACTTGATGTACAGGAGGAGATACTTGATGTACAGTAGGAGATACTTGATGTACAGGAGGAGATACTTGATGTACAGGAGGAGATACTTGATGTACAGGAGGAGATACTTGATGTACAGGAGATACTTGATGTACAGGAGGAGATACTTGATGTACAGGAGATACTTGATGTACAGGAGGAGATACTTGATGTACAGCAGGAGATACTTGATGTACAGGAGGATATACTTGATGTACAGCAGGAGATACTTGATGTACAGGAGGAGATACTTGATGTACAGCAGGAGATACTTGATGTACAGGAGGAGATACTTGATGTACAGGAGGAGATACTTGATGTACAGGAGGAGATACTTGATGTACAGGAGATACTTGATGTACAGGAGGAGATACTTGATGAACAGCAGGAGATACTTGATGTACAGGAGGAGATACTTGATGTACAGGAGGAGATACTTGATGTACAGGAGGAGATACTTGATGTACAGGAGAAGATACTTGATGTACAGGAGATACTTGATGTACAGGAGATACTTGATGTACAGGAGGAGATACTTGATGTACAGGAGGAGATACTTGATGTACAGGAGGAGATACTTGATGTACAGGAGGAGATACTTGATGTACAGGAGGAGATACTTGATGTACAGGAGGAGATACTTGATGTACAGGAGGAGATACTTGATGTACAGGAGGAGATACTTGATGTACAGGAGATACTTGATGTACAGGAGGAGATACTTGATGTACAGGAGGAGATACTTGATGTACAGGAGGAGATACTTGATGTACAGGAGGAGATACTTGATGTACAGGAGGAGATACTTGATGTATAGGAGATACTTGATGTACAGGAGGAGATACTTGATGTACAGGAGGAGATACTTGATGTACAGGAGGAGATACTTGATGTATAGGAGATACTTGATGTACAGGAGGAGATACTTGATGTACAGGAGATACTTGATGTACAGGAGGAGATACTTGATGTACAGGAGGAGATACTTGATGTACAGGAGGAGATACTTGATGTACAGGAGGAGATACTTGATGTACAGGAGGAGATACTTGATGTACAGGAGGAGATACTTGATGTACAGCAGGAGATACTTGATGTACAGGAGGAGATACTTGATGTACAGGAGGAGATACTTGATGTATAGGAGATACTTGATGTACAGGAGGAGATACTTGATGTACAGGAGATACTTGATGTACAGGAGGAGATACTTGATGTACAGGAGATACTTGATGTACAGGAGATACTTGATGTACAGGAGGAGATACTTGATGTACAGGAGGAGATACTTGATGTACAGGAGGAGATACTTGATGTACAGGAGGAGATACTTGATGTACAGGAGGAGATACTTGATGTACAGCAGGAGATACTTGATGTACAGGAGGAGATACTTGATGTACAAGAGGAGATACTTGATGTACAGGAGGAGATACTTGATGTACAGGAGGAGATACTTGATGTACAGCATAAGATACTTGATGTACAGGAGGAGATACTTGATGTACAGGAGGAGATACTTGATGTACAGGAGGAGATACTTGATGTACAGGAGGAGATACTTGATGTACAGGAGGATATACTTGATGTACAGGAGTAGATACTTGATGTACAGGAGATACTTGATGTACAGGAGGAGATACTTAATGTATAGCAGGAGATACTTGATGTACAGGAGGAGATACTTGATGTACAGGAGGAGATACTTGATGTACAGGAGGAGATACTTGATGTACAGCAGGAGATACTTGATGTACAGGAGGAGATACTTGATGTACAGGAGGAGATACTTGATGTACAGGAGGAGATACTTGATGTACAGGAGGAGATACTTGATGTACAGGAGGAGATACTTTATGTACAGGAGGAGATACTTGATGTACAGTAGGAGATACTTGATGTACAGGAGGAGATACTTGATGTACAGGAGGAGATACTTGATGTACAGGAGGAGATACTTGATGTACAGGAGGAGATACTTGATGTACAGGAGAAGATACTTGATGTACAGTAGGAGATACTTGATGTACAGGAGGAGATACTTGATGTATAGGAGGAGATACTTGATGTACAGGAGATACTTGATGTACAGGAGGAGATACTTGATGTACAGGAGGAGATACTTGATGTACAGCAGGAGATACTTGATGTACAGGAAGAGATACTTGATGTACAGCAGGAGATACTTGATGTACAGGAGATACTTGATGTACAGGAGATACTTGATGTACAGGAGGAGATACTTGATGTACAGGAGGAGATACTTGATGTACAGGAGATATTTGATGTACAGGAGATACTTGATGTACAGGAGGAGATACTTGATGTACAGGAGGAGATACTTGATGTACAGGAGGAGATACTTGATGTACAGCAGGAGATACTTGATGTACAGGAGATACTTGATGTACAGGAGGAGATACTTGATGTACAGGAGGAGATACTTGATGTACAGGAGGAGATACTTGATGTACAGGAGTAGATACTTGATGTACAGGAGATACTTGATGTACAGCAGGAGATACTTGATGTACAGGAGGAGATACTTGATGTACAGGAGGAGATACTTGATGTACAGTAGGAGATACTTGATGTACAGGAGGAGATACTTGATGTACAGGAGGAGATACTTGATGTACAGGAGGAGATACTTAATGTACAGGAGGAGATACTTGATGTACAGCAGGAGATACTTGATGTACAGGAGGAGATACTTGATGTACTGGAGATACTTGATGTACAGGAGGAGATACTTGATGTACTGGAGGAGATACTTGATATACAGGAGGAGATACTTGATGTACAGGAGATACTTGATGTACAGGAGGAGATACTTGATGTACAGGAGTAGATACTTGATGTACAGGAGATACTTGATGTACAGGAGGAGATACTTGATGTACAGGAGATACTTGATGTACAGGAGGAGATACTTGATGTACAGGAGGAGATACTTGATGTACAGGAGGAGATACTTAATGTACAGGAGGAGATACTTGATGTACAGCAGGAGATACTTGATGTACAGCAGGAGATACTTGATGTACAGGAGGAGATACTTGATGTACAGGAGGAGATACTTGATGTACAGGAGGAGATACTTGATGTACAGGAGGAGATACTTGATGTATAGTAGGAGATACTTGATGTACAGGAGGAGATACTTGATGTACAGTAGGAGATACTTGATGTACAGGAGGAGATACTTGATGTACAGGAGATACTTGATGTACAGGAGGAGATACTTGATATACAGGAGGAGATACTTGATGTACAGGAGGAGATACTTGATGTACAGTAGGAGATACTTGATGTACAGTAGGAGATACTTGATGTACAGCAGGAGATACTTGATGTACAGGAGGAGATACTTGATGTACAGGAGATACTTGATGTACAGGAGGAGATACTTGATGTACAGGAGGAGATACTTGATGTACAGGAGGAGATACTTGATGTACAGGAGATACTTGATGTACAGCAGGAGATACTTGATGTACAGGAGGAGATACTTGATGTACAGGAGGAGATACTTGATGTACAGGAGGAGATACTTGATGTACAGGAGGAGATACTTGATGTACAGGAGGAGATACTTGATGTACAGGAGGAGATACTTGATGTACAGGAGGAGATACTTGATGTATAGGATGATGTACAGGAGATACTTGATGTACAGGAGGAGATACTTGATGTACAGGAGGAGATACTTGATGTACAGGAGGAGATACTTGATGTACAGGGAGATACTTGATGTACAGGAGGAGATACTTGATGTACAGAGGAGATACTTGATGTACAGGAGGAGATACTTGATGTACAGGAGGAGATACTTGATGTACAGGAGGAGATACTTGATGTACAGGAGGAGATACTTGATGTACAGGAGGAGATACTTGATGTACAGGAGGAGATACTTGATGTACAGGAGGAGATACTTGATGTACAGGAGGAGATACTTGATGTACAGGAGGAGATACTTGATGTACAGGAGGAGATACTTGATGTACAGGAGGAGATACTTGATGTACAGGAGGAGATACTTGATGTACAGGAGGAGATACTTGATGTACAGGAGGAGATACTTGATGTACAGGAGGAGATACTTGATGTACAGGAGGAGATACTTGATGTACAGCAGGAGATACTTGATGTACAGGAGGAGATACTTGATGTACAGCAGGAGATACTTGATGTACAGGAGGATACTTGATGTACAGGAGGAGATACTTGATGTACAGGAGGAGATACTTGATGTACAGGAGGAGATACTTGATGTACAGGAGGAGATACTTGATGTACAGGAGGAGATACTTGATGTACAGGAGGAGATACTTGATGTACAGGAGGAGATACTTGATGTACAGGAGGAGATACTTGATGTACAGGAGGAGATACTTGATGTACAGGGAGATACTTGATGTACAGGAGGAGATACTTGATGTACAGGAGGAGATACTTGATGTACAGGAGGAGATACTTGATGTACAGGAGGAGATACTTGATGTACAGGAGGAGATACTTGATGTACAGGAGGAGATACTTGATGTACAGGAGGAGATACTTGATGTACAGGAGGAGATACTTGATGTACAGGAGGAGATACTTGATGTACAGGAGGAGATACTTGATGTACAGGAGATACTTGATGTACAGGAGGAGATACTTGATGTACAGGAGGAGATACTTGATGTACAGGAGGAGATACTTGATGTACAGGAGGAGATACTTGATGTACAGGAGGAGATACTTGATGTACAGGAGGAGATACTTGATGTACAGGAGGAGATACTTGATGTACAGGAGGAGATACTTGATGTACAGGAGGAGATACTTGATGTACAGGAGGAGATACTTGATGTACAGGAGGAGATACTTGATGTACAGGAGGATACTTGATGTACAGGAGGAGATACTTGATGTACAGGAGGAGATACTTGATGTACAGGAGGAGATACTTGATGTACAGGAGGAGATACTTGATGTACAGGAGGAGATACTTGATGTACAGGAGGAGATACTTGATGTACAGGAGGAGATACTTGATGTACAGGAGGAGATACTTGATGTACAGGAGGAGATACTTGATGTACAGGAGGAGATACTTGATGTACAAGAGGAGATACTTGATGTACAGGAGGAGATACTTGATGTACAGGAGGAGATACTTGATGTACAGCATAAGATACTTGATGTACAGGAGGAGATACTTGATGTACAGGAGGAGATACTTGATGTACAGGAGGAGATACTTGATGTACAGGAGGAGATACTTGATGTACAGGAGGAGATACTTGATGTACAGGAGTAGATACTTGATGTACAGGAGGAGATACTTGATGTACAGTAGGAGATACTTGATGTACAGGAGATACTTGATGTACAGGAGGAGATACTTGATGTACAGCAGGAGATACTTGATGTACAGCAGGAGATACTTGATGTACAGGAGGAGATACTTGATGTACAGGAGATACTTGATGTACAGGAGATACTTGATGTACAGGAGGAGATACTTGATGTACAGGAGGAGATACTTGATGTACAGGAGGAGATACTTGATGTACAGGAGGAGATACTTGATGTACAGGAGGAGATACTTGATGTACAGCAGGAGATACTTGATGTACAGGAGGAGATACTTGATGTACAAGAGGAGATACTTGATGTACAGGAGGAGATACTTGATGTACAGGAGGAGATACTTGATGTACAGCATAAGATACTTGATGTACAGGAGGAGATACTTGATGTACAGGAGGAGATACTTGATGTACAGGAGGAGATACTTGATGTACAGGAGGAGATACTTGATGTACAGGAGGAGATACTTGATGTACAGGAGTAGATACTTGATGTACAGGAGGAGATACTTGATGTACAGTAGGAGATACTTGATGTACAGGAGATACTTGATGTACAGGAGGAGATACTTGATGTACAGCAGGAGATACTTGATGTACAGCAGGAGATACTTGATGTACAGGAGGAGATACTTGATGTACAGGAGATATTTGATGTACAGGAGGAGATACTTGATGTACAGGAGGAGATACTTGATGTACAGGAGATACTTGATGTACAGGAGGAGATACTTGATGTACAGGAGATACTTGATGTACAGGAGGAGATCCTTGATGTACAGGAGGAGATACTTGATGTACAGGAGATACTTGATGTACATGAGGAGATACTTGATGTACAGGAGGAGATACTTGATGTACAGGAGGATATACTTGATGTACAGGAGGAGATACTTGATGTACAGGAGGAGATACTTGATGTACAGCAGGAGATACTTGATGTACAGAAGGAGATACTTGATGTACAGGAGGAGATACTTGATGTACAGCAGGAGATACTTGATGTACAGGAGGAGATACTTGATGTACAGGAGGAGATACTTGATGTACAGGAGGAGATACTTGATGTACAGCAGGAGATACTTGATGTACAGGAGGAGATACTTGATGTACAGGAGATACTTGATGTACAGGAGGAGATACTTGATGTATAGCAGGAGATACTTGATGTACAGGAGGAGATACTTGATGTACAGGAGATAATTGATGTACAGGAGATACTTGATGTACAGGAGATACTTGATGTACAGGAGGAGATACTTGATGTACAGGAGGAGATACTTGATGTACAGGAGGAGATACTTGATGTACAGGAGGAGATACTTGATGTACAGCAGGATATACTTGATGTACAGGAGGAGATACTTGATGTACAGTAGGAGATACTTGATGTATAGGAGGAGATACTTGATGTACAGGAGGAGATACTTGATGTACAGGAGGAGATACTTGATGTACAGGAGATACTTGATGTACAGGAGGAGATACTTGATGTACAGGAGATACTTAATGTACAGGAGGAGATACTTGATGTACAGGAGGAGATACTTGATGTACAGCAGGAGATACTTGATGTACAGGAGGAGATACTTGATGTACAGGAGGAGATACTTGATGTATAGGAGATACTTGATGTACAGGAGGAGATACTTGATGTACAGGAGATACTTGATGTACAGGAGGAGATACTTGATGTACAGGAGATACTTGATGTACAGGAGATACTTGATGTACAGGAGGAGATACTTGATGTACAGGAGGAGATACTTGATGTACAGGAGGAGATACTTGATGTACAGGAGGAGATACTTGATGTACAGGAGGAGATACTTGATGTACAGCAGGAGATACTTGATGTACAGGAGGAGATACTTGATGTACAAGAGGAGATACTTGATGTACAGGAGGAGATACTTGATGTACAGGAGGAGATACTTGATGTACAGCATAAGATACTTGATGTACAGGAGGAGATACTTGATGTACAGGAGGAGATACTTGATGTACAGGAGGAGATACTTGATGTACAGGAGGAGATACTTGATGTACAGGAGGAGATACTTGATGTACAGGAGTAGATACTTGATGTACAGGAGGAGATACTTGATGTACAGTAGGAGATACTTGATGTACAGGAGATACTTGATGTACAGGAGGAGATACTTGATGTACAGCAGGAGATACTTGATGTACAGCAGGAGATACTTGATGTACAGGAGGAGATACTTGATGTACAGGAGATACTTGATGTACAGGAGATACTTGATGTACAGGAGGAGATACTTGATGTACAGGAGGAGATACTTGATGTACAGGAGGAGATACTTGATGTACAGGAGGAGATACTTGATGTACAGGAGGAGATACTTGATGTACAGCAGGAGATACTTGATGTACAGGAGGAGATACTTGATGTACAAGAGGAGATACTTGATGTACAGGAGGAGATACTTGATGTACAGGAGGAGATACTTGATGTACAGCATAAGATACTTGATGTACAGGAGGAGATACTTGATGTACAGGAGGAGATACTTGATGTACAGGAGGAGATACTTGATGTACAGGAGGAGATACTTGATGTACAGGAGGAGATACTTGATGTACAGGAGTAGATACTTGATGTACAGGAGGAGATACTTGATGTACAGTAGGAGATACTTGATGTACAGGAGATACTTGATGTACAGGAGGAGATACTTGATGTACAGCAGGAGATACTTGATGTACAGCAGGAGATACTTGATGTACAGGAGGAGATACTTGATGTACAGGAGATATTTGATGTACAGGAGGAGATACTTGATGTACAGGAGGAGATACTTGATGTACAGGAGATACTTGATGTACAGGAGGAGATACTTGATGTACAGGAGATACTTGATGTACAGGAGGAGATCCTTGATGTACAGGAGGAGATACTTGATGTACAGGAGATACTTGATGTACATGAGGAGATACTTGATGTACAGGAGGAGATACTTGATGTACAGGAGGATATACTTGATGTACAGGAGGAGATACTTGATGTACAGGAGGAGATACTTGATGTACAGCAGGAGATACTTGATGTACAGAAGGAGATACTTGATGTACAGGAGGAGATACTTGATGTACAGCAGGAGATACTTGATGTACAGGAGGAGATACTTGATGTACAGGAGGAGATACTTGATGTACAGGAGGAGATACTTGATGTACAGCAGGAGATACTTGATGTACAGGAGGAGATACTTGATGTACAGGAGATACTTGATGTACAGGAGGAGATACTTGATGTATAGCAGGAGATACTTGATGTACAGGAGGAGATACTTGATGTACAGGAGATAATTGATGTACAGGAGATACTTGATGTACAGGAGATACTTGATGTACAGGAGGAGATACTTGATGTACAGGAGGAGATACTTGATGTACAGGAGGAGATACTTGATGTACAGGAGGAGATACTTGATGTACAGCAGGATATACTTGATGTACAGGAGGAGATACTTGATGTACAGTAGGAGATACTTGATGTATAGGAGGAGATACTTGATGTACAGGAGGAGATACTTGATGTACAGGAGGAGATACTTGATGTACAGGAGATACTTGATGTACAGGAGGAGATACTTGATGTACAGGAGATACTTAATGTACAGGAGGAGATACTTGATGTACAGGAGATACTTGATGTACAGGAGGAGATACTTGATGTACAGGAGGAGATACTTGATGTACAGGAGATACTTGATGTACAGGAGGAGATACTTGATGTACAGGAGGAGATACTTTATGTACAGGAGGAGATACTTGATGTACAGTAGGAGATACTTGATGTACAGCAGGAGATACTTGATGTACAGGAGGAGATACTTGATGTACAGCAGGAGATACTTGATGTATAGGAGGAGATACTTGATGTACAGGAGGAGATACTTGATGTACAGGAGATACTTGATGTACAGGAGGAGATACTTGATGTACAGGAGGAGATACTTGATGTACAGGAGATACTTGATGTACAGGAGATACTTGATGTATAGCAGGAGATACTTGATGTACAGGAGGAGATACTTGATGTACAGGAGGAGATACTTGATGTACAGGAGGAGATACTTGATGTACAGGAGGAGATACTTGATGTACAGGAGGAGATACTTGATGAACAGGAGGATATACTTGATGTACAGGAGGAGATACTTGATGTACAGGAGATACTTGATGTATAGGAGATACTTGATGTACAGGAGATACTTGATGTACAGGAGATACTTGATGTACAGGAGAAGATACTTGATGTACAGGAGATACTTGATGTATAGGAGATACTTGATGTATAGCAGGAGATACTTGATGTACAGGAGGAGATACTTGATGTACAGGAGGAGATACTTGATGTACAGGAGGAGATACTTGATGTACAGGAGGAGATACTTGATGTACAGGAGGAGATACTTGATGTACAGGAGATACTTGATGTACAGGAGATACTTGATGTACAGGAGATACTTGATGTACAGGAGGAGATACTTGATGTACAGGAGGAGATACTTGATGTACAGGAGGAGATACTTGATGTACAGGAGATACTTGATGTACATGAGATACTTGATGTACAGGAGATACTTGATGTACAGGAGGAGATACTTGATGTACAGGAGGAGATACTTGATGTACAGGAGGAGATACTTGATGTACAGGAGGAGATACTTGATGTACAGGAGATACTTGATGTACAGGAGATACTTGATGTACAGCAGGAGATACTTGATGTACAGGAGGAGATACTTGATGTACAGGAGGAGATACTTGATGTACAGGAGGAGATACTTGATGTACAGGAGATACTTGATGTACAGGAGATACTTGATGTACAGGAGATACTTGATGTACAGGAGGAGATACTTGATGTACAGGAGGAGATACTTGATGTACAGGAGGAGATACTTGATGTACAGGAGGAGATACTTGATGTACAGGAGGAGATACTTGATGTACAGGAGGAGATACTTGATGTAAAGGAGGAGATACTTGATGTACAGGAGGAGATACTTGATGTACAGCAGGAGATACTTGATGTACAGCAGGAGATACTTGATGTACAGGAGGAGATACTTGATGTACAGGAGGAGATACTTGATGTACAGGAGATACTTGATGTACAGGAGGAGATACTTGATGTACAGGAGGAGATACTTGATGTACAGGAGGAGATACTTGATGTACAGGAGGAGATACTTGATGTACAGGAGGAGATA
>OZ038314.1:0-30000 GCA_964035775.1 Osedax frankpressi
TAGTTATAAGTTAGATAGTTATAAGTTAGATAGTTATAAGTTAGATAGTTATAAGTTAGATAGTTATAAGTTAGATAGTTATAAGTTAGATAGTTATAAGTTAGATAGTTATAAGTTAGATAGTTATAAGTTAGATAGTTATAAGTTAGATAGTTATAAGTTAGATAGCTATAAGTTAGATAGTTATAAGTTAGATAGTTATAAGTTAGATAGTTATAAGTTAGATAGTTATAAGTTAGATAGTTATAAGTTAGATAGTTATAAGTTAGATAGTTATAAGTTAGATAGTTATAAGTTAGATAGTTATAAGTTAGATAGTTATAAGTTAGATAGTTATAAGTTAGATAGTTATAAGTTAGATAGTTATAAGTTAGATAGTTATAAGTTAGATGCTTACAAGTTAGATAGTTATAAGTTAGATAGTTATAAGTTAGATAGTTATAAGTTAGATAGTTATAAGTTAGATAGTTATAAGTTAGATAGTTATAAGTTAGATAGTTATAAGTTAGATAGTTATAAGTTAAATAGTTATAAGTTAGATAGTTATAAGTTAGATAGTTATAAGTTAAATAGTTATAAGTTAGATAGTTACAAGTTAGATAGTTATAAGTTAGATATTTATAAGTTAAATAGTTATAAGTTAGATAGTTATAAGTTAGATAGTTATAAGTTAAATAGTTATAAGTTAGATAGTTAGAAGTTAGATAGTTATAAGTTAGATAGTTATAAGTTAGATAGTTATAAGTTAGATAGTTATAAGTTAGATAGTTATAAGTTAGATAGTTATAAGTTAGATAGTTATAAGTTAGATAGTTATAAGTTAGATAGTTATAAGTTAGATAGTTATAAGTTAGATAGTTATAAGTTAGATAGTTATAAGTTAGATAGTTACAAGTTAAATAGTTATAAGTTAGATAGTTATAAGTTAGATAGTTATAAGTTAGATAGTTATAAGTTAGATAGTTATAAGTTAAATAGTTATAAGTTAGATAGTTATAAGTTAGATAGTTATAAGTTAGATAGTTATAAGTTAGATAGTTATAAGTTAGATAGTTACAAGTTAAATAGTTATAAGTTAGATAGTTATAAGTTAGATAGTTATAAGTTAGATAGTTATAAGTTAGATAGTTATAAGTTAGATAGTTATAAGTTAGATAGTTATAAGTTAGATAGTTATAAGTTAGATAGTTATAAGTTAGATAGTTATAAGTTAGATAGTTATAAGTTAGATAGTTATAAGTTAGATAGTTATAAGTTAGATAGTTATAAGTTAGATAGTTATAAGTTAGATAGTTATAAGTTAGATAGTTATAAGTTAGATAGTTATAAGTTAGATAGTTATAAGTTAGATAGTTATAAGTTAGATAGTTATAAGTTAGATAGTTATAAGTTAGATAGTTATAAGTTAGATAGTTATAAGTTAGATAGTTATAAGTTAGATAGTTATAAGTTAGATAGTTATAAGTTAGATAGTTATAAGTTAGATAGTTATAAGTTAGATAGTTATAAGTTAGATAGTTATAAGTTAGATAGTTATAAGTTAGATAGTTATAAGTTAGATAGTTATAAGTTAGATAGTTATAAGTTAGATAGTTATAAGTTAGATAGTTATAAGTTAGATAGTTATAAGTTAGATGCTTACAAGTTAGATAGTTATAAGTTAGATAGTTATAAGTTAGATAGTTATAAGTTAGATAGTTATAAGTTAGATAGTTATAAGTTAGATAGTTATAAGTTAGATAGTTATAAGTTAGATAGTTATAAGTTAAATAGTTATAAGTTAGATAGTTATAAGTTAGATAGTTATAAGTTAAATAGTTATAAGTTAGATAGTTACAAGTTAGATAGTTATAAGTTAGATATTTATAAGTTAAATAGTTATAAGTTAGATAGTTATAAGTTAGATAGTTATAAGTTAAATAGTTATAAGTTAGATAGTTAGAAGTTAGATAGTTATAAGTTAGATAGTTATAAGTTAGATAGTTATAAGTTAGATAGTTATAAGTTAGATAGTTATAAGTTAGATAGTTATAAGTTAGATAGTTATAAGTTAGATAGTTATAAGTTAGATAGTTATAAGTTAAATAGTTATAAGTTAGATAGTTATAAGTTAGATAGTTATAAGTTAGATAGTTATAAGTTAGATAGTTAGAAGTTAGATAGTTATAAGTTAGATAGTTATAAGTTAGATAGTTACAAGTTAGATAGTTATAAGTTAGATAGTTATAAGTTAGATAGTTATAAGTTAGATAGTTATAAGTTAGATAGTTATAAGTTAAATAGTTATAAGTTAGATAGTTATAAGTTAGATAGTTATAAGTTAGATAGTTATAAGTTAGATAGTTAGAAGTTAGATAGTTATAAGTTAGATAGTTATAAGTTAGATAGTTACAAGTTAGATAGTTATAAGTTAGATAGTTATAAGTTAGATAGTTATAAGTTAGATAGTTATAAGTTAGATAGTTATAAGTTAAATAGTTATAAGTTAGATAGTTATAAGTTAGATAGTTATAAGTTAGATAGTTATAAGTTAGATAGTTACAAGTTAGATAGTTATAAGTTAGATATTTATAAGTTAGATAGTTATAAGTTAGATAGTTATAAGTTAGATAGTTATAAGTTAGATAGTTATAAGTTAGATAGTTATAAGTTAAATAGTTATAAGTTAGATAGTTATAAGTTAGATAGTCATAAGTTAGATAGTTATAAGTTAGATAGTTATAAGTTAGATAGTTATAAGTTAGATAGTTATAAGTTAGATAGTTATAAGTTAGATAGTTACAAGTTAAATAGTTATAAGTTAGATAGTTATAAGTTAGATAGTTATAAGTTAGATAGTTATAAGTTAGATAGTTATAAGTTAGATAGTTATAAGTTAGATAGTTATAAGTTAGATAGTTATAAGTTAGATAGTTATAAGTTAGATAGTTATAAGTTAGATAGTTATAAGTTAGATAGTTATAAGTTAGATAGTTACAAGTTAAATAGTTATAAGTTAGATAGTTATAAGTTAGATAGTTATAAGTTAGATAGTTATAAGTTAGATAGTTATAAGTTAGATAGTTATAAGTTAGATAGTTATAAGTTAGATAGTTATAAGTTAGATAGTTATAAGTTAGATAGTTATAAGTTAGATAGTTACAAGTTAGATAGTTATAAGTTAGATAGATGTAATTAGTGGCTTAATTGAGTATGGTAAGTTATAATATATATAGTAATGAAGTTTGTATGTATTGGAGATTAATTATTTTTATTGGTTTGGTGTTTTTATTGGAAATTAGTAAACATTTTAAAGCATTTTAAAGATGTTAGTAGTTTATTTAATGATACTAGTTATATGACAATAACATACACGAAACATAACCACAATTCCATAATAACGAGAATGTTTTATAAATACCACTTTAGGTACTAACACTATCGTATCCATTATAATATTAGATGATAATAGATGATTATAATATCTAATATGACCCTATAACTTATACATTACATAATAACCTATACAGGTTAAGCCCCAATCTAATGGAATGCAATATTTGGATGCTTTACTAAATGATTCGTCGCTGATGAACTCAATGGAAACTAAAATTAAAAAACTTTCTTCCGGAGAGAAGCGAAAACTTGCAATCATACAAGCTATCTATACTTCAAATGATGTTCGTCAGAACTGATATTAAGAGAGAATATACTTTATTATAAACCATAACAATACCCATAACAATACCCATAACAATACCCATAACAATACCCATAACAATACCCATAACAATACCCATAACAATACCCATAACAATACCCATAACAATACCCATAACAATACCCATAACAATACCCATAACAATACCCATAACAATACCCATAACAATACCCATAACAATACCCATAACAATACCCATAACAATACCCATAACAATACCCATAACAATACCCATAACAATACCCATAACAATACCCATAACAATACCCATAACAATACCCATAACAATACACATAACAATACACATAACAATACCCATAACAATAGCCATAACAATACCCATAACAATACCCATAACAATACCCATAACAATACCCATAACAATACCCATAACAATACCCATAACAATACCCATAACAATACCCATAACAATACCCATAACAATACCCATAACAATACCCATAACAATACACATAACAATACCCATAACAATACCCATAACAATACCCATAACAATACCCATAACAATACCCATAACAATACCCATAACAATACCCATAACAATACCCATAACAATACCCATAACAATACCCATAACAATACCCATAACAATACCCATAACAATACCCATAACAATACCCATAACAATACCCATAACAATACCCATAACAATACCCATAACAATACCCATAACAATACCCATAACAATACCCATAACAATACCCATAACAATACCCATAACAATACCCATAACAATACCCATAACAATACCCATAACAATACCCATAACAATACCCATAACAATACCCATAACAATACCCATAACAATACCCATAACAATACCCATAACAATACCCATAATAATACCCATAACAATACCCATAACAATACCCATAACAATACCCATAACAATACCCATAACAATACCCATAACAATACCCATAACAATACCCATAACAATACCCATAACAATACCCATAACAATACCCATAACAATACCCATAACAATACCCATAACAATACCAATAACAATACCCATAACAATACCCATAACAATACCCATAACAATACCCATAACAATACCCATAACAATATCCATAACAATACCCATAACAATACCCATAACAATACCCATAACAATACCCATAACAATACACATAACAATACCCATAATAATACCAAGAACAATACCAATAACAATACCAATGACAATACCCATAACAATACACATAACAATACCCATAACAATACCCATAACAATACCCATAACAATACCAATAACAATATCCATAACAATACCCATAACAATACCCATAACAATACCCATAACAATACCCATAACAATACCCATAACAATACCCATAACAATACCCATAACAATACCCATAACACTACACATAACAATACCCATAATAATACCAAGAACAATACCAATAACAATACCAATGACAATACCCATAACAATACACATAACAATACCCATAACAATACCCATAACAATACCCATAACAATACCAATACCAATATCCATAACAATACTCATAACAATAACTACACCTTTAACTTTGCTCCTAACAATACTTACTAGATTTTGATCCTGGACGAACCCTCATCAGGTCTAGATACTGATGCAAGAATACATATGTGGCAATTAATTCGTAAGTACACCGTTGGCAAGACAGTTGTACTATCTACTCATTACATGGATGAAGCAGAATACTTGGGTTGGCTTTTTCAATATGGCTCATTTTCATAATTCATTATTCTATTGTAGATTCTTCTGTATGACCATTATCCTTAATTTGCTATTATAAATTATATAATATATTATCTTGATAATAAATATCATTTAAAATATAAATTGTTTTGATATTCTGCGTCATGCATCATTGATTTGGGATTGAATAATAGTTTTAAATGCCCATTACATCATTAAGTTACTTATAACTCACTATATATTTGTATGTAAACAACCATGAAACTAAATCACTTTAGCCATTAGAATAATTTTTAAGTAACAAAGGAAATTTATTTGTATTATTTATTAGTAAAAATAAGTTGTAAATAATAATATTATTAATTATATATTTTTCTTTCTTAGGGCATTTTTTCATAATGTATATTTAATTCTAATACTATTTCAATTAATAATATATATCTTTCAGCAAAACCTTATCATGGTCATTCAACTGATAATATTGGAAATCCAATTACTAAAAATAAATTTGATAAATATAAATACATATAATTATTAATAATTATTTATATTACGATCGAGAAGTAAAACCTTCCTTAATAGAATAATAATATAAAAAATTTTATCTTAAAAATATATACATTATGTAATAGAAAAAACATAATTTAATAGATAAAATATTTATATAATAGAAAAATACTATATATAATATACATTATAAATATATTTAATTTAAAAGAATAATTATTATAATTCGAAACAATAATCAATGAATTTTATAATATCAATGTAACTGACTTGAAATGAGTATATAATAATAGTAAATATATGTAGCACTATATGTTTATTATATATTGATATTTAACTATTATTACAGGAGACAAGATAGCTATAATGGCTAGAGGAAAGCTTTGTTGTTATGGAACTAGTGGTTTCCTGAAAAATTTGTACGGTAATTATTTAATATCATAACAACTCGTTTTTATAAATCATAAATATGTTGCTTATAAATTTAATGGTTTATTGGTATAGCATCTAATATTTTTCCATGATATCGATAGATGCATAGTATTATATATCTATTATATTTCTTATATGTTTACTATCTATTAATTTACATATAGACTGTAGATATATTATCAAGTTCATTCCGAAACCAAATTGTATTGTCGAGAATGTAACAAAGTTTTTATCCAATCGTATAGTCGGAATACATCACGTTAGTATTTATGGTATTTGTATATAGTGTAGTATAAAGTATAGCATATAGTGTAGTATAAAGTATAGCATATAGTGTAGTATATAGTGTAGTTTATAGTGTAGTATAAAGTATAGCATATAGTGTAGTATATAGTGTAGTATATAGTGTAGTATATAGTGTAGTATATAGTGTAGTATATAGTGTAGTATAAAGTATAGTTTATAGTGTAGTATAAAGTATAGCATATAGTGTAGTATATAGTGTAGTATATAGTGTAGTATAAAGTATAGCATATAGTGTAGTATATAGTGTAGTATATAGTGTAGTATAAAGTATAGCATATAGTGTAGTATATAGTGTAGTATAAAGTATAGTATAAAGTATAGCATATAGTGTAGTATATAGTGTAGTTTATAGTGTAGTATAAAGTATATCATATAGTGTAGTATAAAGTATAGCATATAGTGTAGTATAAAGTATAGCATATAGTGTAGTATAAAGTATAGCATATAGTGTAGTATAAAGTATAGCATATAGTGTAGTATAAAGTATAGCATATAGTGTAGTATAAAGTATAGCATATAGTGTAGTATAAAGTATAGCATATAGTGTAGTATATAGTATAGCATATAGTGTAGTATAAAGTATAGCATATAGTGTAGTATATAGTGTAGTTTATAGTGTAGTATAAAGTATAGCATATAGTGTAGTATATAGTGTAGTTTATAGTGTAGTATAAAGTATAGCATATAGTGTAGTATAAATTATAGCATATAGTGTAGTATAAAGTATAGCATATAGTGTAGTATAAAGTATAGCATATAGTGTAGTATAAAGTATAGCATATAGTGTAGTATAAAGTATAGCATATAGTGTAGTATAAAGTATAGCATATAGTGTAGTATATAGTATAGCATATAGTGTAGTATAAAGTATAGCATATAGTGTAGTATATAGTGTAGTTTATAGTGTAGTATAAAGTATAGCATATAGTGTAGTATATAGTGTAGTTTATAGTGTAGTATAAAGTATAGCATATAGTGTAGTATAAAGTATAGCATATAGTGTAGTATAAAGTATAGCATATAGTGTAGTATAAAGTATAGCATATAGTGTAGTATAAAGTATAGCATATAGTGTAGTATATAGTATAGCATATAGTGTAGTATAAAGTATAGCATATAGTGTAGTATATAGTGTAGTTTATAGTGTAGTATAAAGTATAGCATATAGTGTAGTATATAGTGTAGTTTATAGTGTAGTATAAAGTATAGCATATAGTGTAGTATAAAGTATAGCATATAGTGTAGTATAAAGTATAGCATATAGTGTAGTATATAGTGTAGTTTATAGTGTAGTATAAAGTATAGCATATAGTGTAGTATATAGTGTAGTTTATAGTGTAGTATAAAGTATAGCATATAGTGTAGTATATAGTGTAGTTTATAGTGTAGTATAAAGTATAGCATATAGTGTAGTATATAGTGTAGTTTATAGTGTAGTATAAAGTATAGCATATAGTGTAGTATAAAGTATAGCATATAGTGTAGTATATAGTGTAGTTTATAGTGTAGTATAAAGTATAGCATATAGTGTAGTATATAGTGTAGTTTATAGTGTAGTATAAAGTATAGCATATAGTGTAGTATAAAGTATAGCATATAGTGTAGTATAAAGTATAGCATATAGTGTAGTATATAGTGTAGTTTATAGTGTAGTATAAAGTATAGCATATAGTGTAGTATATAGTGTAGTTTATAGTGTAGTATAAAGTATAGCATATAGTGTAGTATAAAGTATAGCATATAGTGTAGTATATAGTGTAGTTTATAGTGTAGTATAAAGTATATCATATAGTGTAGTATATAGTGTAGTTTATAGTGTAGTATAAAGTATAGCATATAGTGTAGTATAAAGTATAGCATATAGTGTAGTATAAAGTATAGCATATAGTGTAGTATATAGTGTAGTTTATAGTGTAGTATAAAGTATAGCATATAGTGTAGTATATAGTGTAGTTTATAGTGTAGTATAAAGTATAGCATATAGTGTAGTATAAAGTATAGCATATAGTGTAGTATATAGTGTAGTTTATAGTGTAGTATAAAGTATAGCATATAGTGTAGTATATAGTGTAGTATATAGTGTAGTTTATAGTGTAGTATAAAGTATAGCATATAGTGTAGTATATAGTGTAGTTTATAGTGTAGTATAAAGTATAGCATATAGTGTAGTATAAAGTATAGCATATAGTGTAGTATATAGTGTAGTTTATAGTGTAGTATAAAGTATAGCATATAGTGTAGTATATAGTGTAGTATATAGTGTAGTTTATAGTGTAGTATAAAGTGTAGTATATAGTGTAGTATAAAGTATAGCATATAGTGTAGTATAAAGTGTAGCATATAGTGTAGTATATAGTGTAGTTTATAGTGTAGTATATAGTGTAGTATATAGTGTAGTATATAGTGTAGTGTATAGTGTAGTTTATAGTGTAGTATATACTGTAGTATATAGTGTAGTATAAAGTATAGCATATAGTGTAGTATAAAGTATAGCATATAGTGTAGTATATAGTGTAGTGTATAGTGTAGTATATAGTGTAGTATATACTGTAGTATATAGTGTAGTATAAAGTATAGCATATAGTGTAGTATAAAGTATAGCATATAGTGTAGTATATAGTGTAGTTTATAGTGTAGTATAAAGTATAGCATATAGTGTAGTATAAAGTATAGCATATAGTGTATTATAAAGTATAGCATATAGTGTAGTATATAGTGTAGTGTATAGTGTAGTATATAGTGTAGTATATAGTGTAGTATATAGTGTAGTGTATAGTGTAGTTTATAGTGTAGTATATACTGTAGTATATAGTGTAGTATAAAGTATAGCATATAGTGTAGTATAAAGTATAGCATATAGTGTAGTATATAGTGTAGTGTATAGTGTAGTATATAGTGTAGTATATAGTGTAGTATATAGTGTAGTGTATAGTGTAGTATATAGTGTAGTGTATAGTGTAGTGTATAGTGTAGTATATACTGTAGTATATAGTGTAGTATAAAGTATAGCATATAGTGTAGTATAAAGTAAAGCATATAGTGTAGTATATAGTGTAGTTTATAGTGTAGTATATAGTGTAGTATATAGTGTAGTATATAGTGTAGTGTATAGTGTAGTATATAGTGTAGTTTATAGTGTAGTATATAGTGTAGTTTATAGTGTAGTATATAGTGTAGTGTATAGTGTAGTATATACTGTAGTATATAGTGTAGTATAAAGTATAGCATATAGTGTAGTATAAAGTATAGCATATAGTGTAGTATATAGTGTAGTTTATAGTGTAGTATATAGTGTAGTATATAGTGTAGTATATAGTGTAGTATATAGTGTAGTTTATAGTGTAGTATAAAGTATAGCATAGAGTGTAGTATAAAGTATAGCATATAGTGTATTATAAAGTATAGCATATAGTGTAGTATATAGTGTAGTATATAGTGTAGTATATAGTGTAGTGTATAGTGTAGTATATAGTGTAGTTTATAGTGTAGTATATAGTGTAGTTTATAGTGTAGTATATAGTGTAGTGTATAGTGTAGTATATACTGTAGTATATAGTGTAGTATAAAGTATAGCATATAGTGTAGTATAAAGTATAGCATATAGTGTAGTATATAGTGTAGTTTATAGTGTAGTATATAGTGTAGTGTATAGTGTAGTGTATAGTGTAGTGTATAGTGTAGTATATACTGTAGTATATAGTGTAGTATATAGTGTAGTATATAGTGTAGTATATAGTGTAGTGTATAGTGTAGTATATAGTGTAGTTTATAGTGTAGTATATAGTATAGTTTATAGTGTAGTATAAAGTATAGCATATAGTGTAGTATATACTGTAGTATATATTGTAGTATAAAGTATAGCATATAGTGTAGTATAAAGTATAGCATATAGTGTAGTATATAGTGTAGTTTATAGTGTAGTATATAGTGTAGTATATAGTGTAGTATATAGTGTAGTATATAGTGTAGTATATAGTGTAGTTTATAGTGTAGTATATAGTGTAGTTTATAGTGTAGTATATAGTGTAGTGTATAGTGTAGTATATACTGTAGTATATAGTGTAGTATAAAGTATAGCATATAGTGTAGTATAAAGTATAGCATATAGTGTAGTATATAGTGTAGTTTATAGTGTAGTATATAGTGTAGTATATAGTGTAGTATATAGTGTAGTGTATAGTGTAGTATATAGTGTAGTTTATAGTGTAGTATATAGTGTAGTTTATAGTGTAGTATATAGTGTAGTGTATAGTGTAGTATATACTGTAGTATATAGTGTAGTATAAAGTATAGCATATAGTGTAGTATAAAGTATAGCATATAGTGTAGTATATAGTGTAGTTTATAGTGTAGTATATAGTGTAGTTTATAGTGTAGTATATAGTGTAGTGTATAGTGTAGTATATACTGTAGTATATAGTGTAGTATAAAGTATAGCATATAGTGTAGTATAAAGTATAGCATATAGTGTAGTATATAGTGTAGTTTATAGTGTAGTATATAGTGTAGTTTATAGTGTAGTATATAGTGTAGTGTATAGTGTAGTATATACTGTAGTATATAGTGTAGTATAAAGTATAGCATATAGTGTAGTATATAGTGTAGTTTATAGTGTAGTATATAGTGTAGTTTATAGTGTAGTATATAGTGTAGTGTATAGTGTAGTATATAGTGTAGTGTATAGTGTAGTATATACTGTAGTATATAGTGTAGTATAAAGTATAGCATATAGTGTAGTATATAGTGTAGTTTATAGTGTAGTATATAGTGTAGTTTATAGTGTAGTATATAGTGTAGTGTATAGTGAGGTATATAGTGTAGTTTATAGTGTAGTATATACTGTACTATATAGTGTAGTATAAAGTATAGCATATAGTGTAGTATAAAGTATAGCATATAGTGTAGTATATAGTGTAGTTTATAGTGTAGTATATAGTGTAGTTTATAGTGTAGTATATAGTGTAGTGTATAGTGTAGTATATACTGTAGTATATAGTGTAGTATAAAGTATAGCATATAGTGTAGTATAAAGTATAGCATATAGTGTAGTATATAGTGTAGTTTATAGTGTAGTATATAGTGTAGTTTATAGTGTAGTATATAGTGTAGTGTATAGTGTAGTATATACTGTAGTATATAGTGTAGTATAAAGTATAGCATATAGTGTAGTATATAGTGTAGTTTATAGTGTAGTATATAGTGTAGTTTATAGTGTAGTATATAGTGTAGTGTATAGTGTAGTATATAGTGTAGTTTATAGTGTAGTATATAGTGTAGTGTATAGTGTGGTATATAGTGTAGTTTATAGTGTAGTATATAGTGTAGTTTATAGTGTAGTATATAGTGTAGTATATAGTGTAGTATATAGTGTAGTTTATAGTGTAGTATATAGTGTAGTTTATAGTGTAGTATATAAGTGTAGTATATAGTGTAGTATATAGTGTAGTTTATAGTGTAGTATATAGTGTAGTTTATAGTGTAGTATATAGTGTAGTGTATAGTGTAGTATATAGTGTAGTTTATAGTGTAGTATATAGTGTAGTATATAGTGTAGTTTATAGTGTAGTATAAAGTATAGCATATAGTGTAGTATATAGTGTAGTATATAGTGTAGTATATAGTGTAGTTTATAGTGTAGTATATAGTGTAGTGTATAGTGTAGTATATAGTGTGGTTTATAGTGTGGTATATAGTGTAGTTTATAGTGTAGTAAATACTGTAGTATATAGTGTAGTATATAGTGTAGTTTATAGTGTAGTATATAGTGTAGTGTATAGTGTAGTATATAGTGTGGTTTATAGTGTGGTATATAGTGTAGTTTATAGTGTAGTATATACTGTAGTATATAGTGTAGTATATAGTGTAGTATATAGTGTAGTATATAGTGTAGTTTATAGTGTAGTATATAGTGTAGTTTATAGTGTAGTATATAGTGTAGTATATAGTGTAGTATATAGTGTAGTTTATAGTGTAGTATATAGTGTAGTTTATAGTGTAGTATATAGTGTAGTTTATAGTGTAGTATATAGTGTTAGGTATAATGTAGTATATAGTATAGTTTATAGTGTAGTATATAGTGTAGTTTATAGTGTAGTATATAGTGTAGTATATAGTGTAGTATATAGTGTAGTTTATAGTGTAGTATATAGTGTAGCTTATAGTGTAGTATATAGTGTAGTGTATAGTGTAGTATATAGTGTAGTTTATAGTGTAGTATATAGTGTAGTTTATAGTGTAGTATATAGTGTAGTGCATAGTGTAGTGTAAAGTGAAGTATATAGTGTAGTATATAGTGTAGTGTATAGTGTAGTGTATAGTGTAGTGTATAGTGTAGTTTATAGTGTAGTGTATAGTGTATTATATAGTGTAGTGTATAGTGTAGTGTATAGTGTAGTGTATAGTGTAGTATATAGTGTAGTGTATAGTGTAGTATATAGTATTGTATACAGTGCAGTGTATATTGTAGTATATAGTATAGTGTATATTATAGTATATAGTGAGTGTGTAGTGTACTTTATAGTGTAGTGTATAGTGTAGTGCATAGTGTAGTGTAAAGTGTAATATATATATTGTAGTGTATAGTGTAGTATATAGTGTAGTGTATAGTGTAGTGTATATTATAGTATATAGTGTAGTGTATAGTGTAGTGTATAGTGTAGTATATAGTGTAGTGTATATTGTACTTTATAGTGTTGTATATAGTGTTATATATGGTGAAGTGTATAGTGTAGTGTATATTATTGTATATAGGGTAGTGTATAGTGTAGTGTATAGTGTAGTATATAGTGTAGTGTATAGTGTAGTGTATAGTGTAGTGTATATTATAGTATATAGTGTAGTGTATAGTGTAGTGTATAGTGTAGTATATAGTGTAGTGTATAGTGTAGTGTATAGTGTAGTGTATAGTGTAGTGTATAGTGTAGTATATAGTGTAGTGTATAGTGTAGTATATAGTATTGTATACAGTGTTATATATGGTGAAGTGTATAGTGTAGTGTATATTATTGTATATAGTGTAGTGTATAGTGTAGTGTATAGTGTAGTATATAGTGTAGTGTATAGTGTAGTGTATAGTGTAGTGTATATTATAGTATATAGTGTAGTGTATAGTGTAGTGTATAGTGTAGTATATAGTGTAGTGTATAGTGTAGTGTATAGTGTAGTGTATAGTGTAGTGTATAGTGTAGTATATAGTGTAGTGTATAGTGTAGTATATAGTGTAGTGTATAGTGTAGTGTATAGTGTAGTATATAGTGTAGTGTATAGTGTAGTGTATAGTGTAGTATATAGTGTAATATATATTGTAGTATATATTGTAGTATATAGTATAGTATATAGTGTAGTGTATAGTGTAGTGTATAGTGTAGTGTATAGTGTAGTGTATAGTGTAGTATATAGTATAATATATATTGTAGTATATCGTGTAGTCTATAGTGTAGTATATAGTGTAGTATATAGTATAGTATATATTATATTGTATAGTGTAGTGTATAGTGTAGTATATAGTGTAGTGTATAGTGTAGTGTATAGTGTAGTATATAGTGTAATATATATTGTAGTATATAGTGTAGTATATAGTGTAGTATATAGTGTAGTATATAGTGTAGTGTATAGCGTAATGTATAGTGTAGTGTATAGTGTAGTATATAGTATAATATATATTGTAGTATATAGTGTAGTA
Organism: Osedax frankpressi; assembly: GCA_964035775.1. Lineage (NCBI taxonomy): Eukaryota > Metazoa > Annelida > Polychaeta > Sabellida > Siboglinidae > Osedax > Osedax frankpressi. The sequence goes on from OZ038314.1 coordinate 14,344, forward strand.
TATAGTGTAGTATATAGTGTAGTATATAGTATAGTATATATTATATTGTATAGTGTAGTGTATAGTGTAGTATATAGTGTAGTGTATAGTGTAGTGTATAGTGTAGTATATAGTGTAATATATATTGTAGTATATAGTGTAGTATATAGTGTAGTATATAGTGTAGTATATAGTGTAGTGTATAGCGTAATGTATAGTGTAGTGTATAGTGTAGTATATAGTATAATATATATTGTAGTATATAGTGTAGTATATCGTGTAGTCTATAGTGTAGTATATAGTGTAGTATATAGTGTAGTATATAATGTAGGGTATCGAGTAATGTCTAGTGATATACCGTGTTGTATAGTGACTAATATAGTATATATTGTAGTGTCTAGTATAACGTTTAGTATAAGTATTTAGTGTAGTATATAATTTAGTGTAATATATTGAATAGTGTAGTATCTAGTGTAGTGTATGATATAGTGTAGAGTTTAGTATAGTGTCTAGTAGAGTGTCTTGTATAATATATTGTGTAATATTTAGTATAGTGTATTCTATTATGTTTAGTGTAGTTACTAGTGTAATGTCTAGTATCTAGTTGTAGTCAATGCTATGAATCTATAGCTAGTCAAGTACTTATTGTTTAATAATGTTAATGTTAGCATATATATATAAATATATGTATATATATATATATATAGTATCATAGTATATACTAATATTATATAATATATATCTAAAAATATAAGAAATGTACAATATTATATAATTAGGATTACATGTATTACAAATAAAGTATCTAAATAAATCCATACTCTATCGATTTTATGAATTAATGAAATATTAATGTGACAAATTGTAACAATGTAGCCTAAAAGTATAAAAAATGGGTTTTATTATCAAATTCCTGGTGATAAATTTCTGTATCCGGGATTATTGAGATCAATAGAAAATAACCTCCAAGATTTAATGCTGGAATCTTATGTAATAGAGAAACCATCACTTGACGACGTTTTTACTAAGTAAGTGACCAGTATACAATACACACGATATCATATTAACGAATATTAATAAATTAAAACAAAAGAATAATTAATAAACACATTTATGTTATTTAATTAATACAACTTTTACATTAATTAATTAATTATAATAATGTTTCAAGAGCAGCCAAGCTTGCGGAAGATAAATATTTTCTAAACATTAATCAACCAGACAAGGACATCGCGTTAGTTGAATGCATCTAAAATATGTAGCATATTATTGTAATAGTTATCAATCCAGTCTATATCTATTTTGGTGGGGGTAATGTTTACCTCAAACCAACACATCATGGTTTTTAATAGAATTGAAATTCAAATTACAATATAAAAATGTCAATTAAGCAGATATAATTATCAGTAGAAATACTTTATCGAGGGATTCCGAATTATATATAAAGGCAAATGATAATATATACATTAATAAATACATTCGTCTTATTTATTCGTTTAATCATTATTAATATTTGATTATAACAGTATTATTGAAAAACCACGTAAGTTAAAATAATATGCAATTATTACTATTTAATAATCACTATATTATAATATATATGTTTATACAATACATGATATATTATACAATATACAATATACATTATATAATATATGTAAATACAATATATATGTATATGTATATATATATATATATATATATATATATATATATATAAATATATATATATAGATATTCCAATAGAAAATAAAAATCTTAAAAGTATACGTTTTGAAAATTTATTATCAAAATTGAAACAGTTGTAAATATAATTCTTATATAAATATAATTTATTTAAACATATTTATTCAAATCTTAACTAATTTTTTTTTTTTTAAATATAAAATCAATTTAATATTAATTTATTTTCTAAAACATCATAATCCCATATCAATATTTAAATTTTGTTGTAATTAATATGTAACAATATTAATACAAAACCTAAAAATGCATATTATTGATAAATATTAATAGCTTATTTTAATTTATTTATTAATTATAGATGGAAATGAATACACCAAAGAAATGAAAATGATAACTGTTTTTAAACTGCAACTAATCAAAAGAATGCATTACTATCAATATGAAATTTGTAATTTAATTGCCATGTTTTTACCGATATATTTTTATATGGTGTGGCTTTTTATTTCATCGAAATATATCATTCCGCGTTAGTATCTTTATTCATTATAGATATAATTGGAATACACATAATGTATTAAATGTATTAATTATTATATTATTGTATCAATAGTAAAAAAATGATTAATTAATTAAAATAAAAATAAGTTATCAAAGATATTAGTGAGGTTATCATCACTAATTATCATATTTTAGATTACTACTTTTTATTTTAATTAAATAATTTTATTTGTTCTAATATTAATACAATAATAAAATAATCATATACAACAATCCATCAACCCCATATATATTATCTTTTTTTGATATATTTGATCTAACTTAAATATATTAACTATCTTATCTTTCCTATCTACATAATACATAATAGCTATATTACCTATGTTACCAATATTGCAAATCTAATATTTCTGATATCTCTTAATTATATTATGTATCAGATATTTTATATATATCATATTTATATATTATCTGATTTTATCGTATACTATCTATATACTATATATTATCGATTTTATCTATCTAAACTATATTTTCCTTCTTAGCTAAATTATGTATCTAATTTACCAGCCCTATTTTATCATCTATTCAAAACTAGAATTGTTTCGTGTCAGGGTTAATGTTTAGTTTGAAACCAACTCTAAGATTATATATCATTTAAGTAAATAAAAATAATTTCTAGATAGCAAATTAGATATTAATATTGGGATATATAGAGACATCAATCTTTATTTCAAAGGACCCAGTGAAAAGTTTACAGTTAGTAAAATAATAAACAAAATATCTAGTTGAAAACTAATTATCTAATACTAACATATTTAAAATCAATACCTGTTTTACATTAATGACATCACTTAGCGTTATTTGAAATGGAGATTAAACCACCGGGTTACCGTATGCTATCTATATGCCGACTTTAAATGCATCAGATCATATTTACCCTCATATAGATGTTGAAAAATTACACCAAGAGTTATAAGAACGTACGAGTTATTGATTTAGAGACTACAAATGGAACAATATATGAGTTTCTACAAAATAGGTTGAAAAATGATCCAGGCAAATATTTCACGAGGTTACTTTTATAAAATAATAAATAAATGTAATCGATCATTAGATTAAATGCATATTTACTAACGTCAATAGTTATTTTTTAAAGTAACATAACTATAATCGAGCTCGAAGTTTCAATGTATCGCAATTATATTTCTAAAACTAATTATTAAACTTATCTATGTTATTCTATGTAATTTATTATTGATTAAAATAGTATAAATAATAAAGGATATTAATTCATTGAGAATAATTACGAAGTAATAATGACTCTATGTGTTGTATGTATTCATAGTGGTGACGAAGTATAAATATTTAGTATAGATTATTAAATTATGTAAGAAGTGTATAAGTATCATTATAAGTTTTAAATATCAATAACGAGAGCATGAGAATTCATGGAATACGTATGAACTCTTAAATCTTTATATATTTCAAATAACTAATATACTCACGAATGTATATTTAAGTAGAATAGAATAGAATATATCTATGTAGATTTACATATTTTTTAAACATATCATTATTCCGTCACATATTTACTTGAATATAAATAGAATTTATAACCGTTAGAAAAATATTTATTATATATATAAAAATGAGCTATCTGAATAGAAAATATTTTTATCTTTAATGAACCCGATGTATATAATTATCAATTAATAAATATTAAGTAGATGCATGGAAATGTATAGGAAAGTATACAGTTATATAGAATTGTGGATTTATAGAATGATATATTGAGATATATAATGATATGGGAATTTATAAAAGAGTATTGAAGATATAGATATAAATATAATAAATGGACATGTAATTGTGGTTATTAGTTATAAATAACTAGTAGAATTCACACTCATAAGTTTATATATAGTGACAACATATCAGTTTTTTGTACACATATGTGATTCACAATATATGCAATATTATATATATCTGACCCCTTGCAGAGACCTGGGAGTCATCGATATGGAAGATGGTAATGTGAATCTACATTATAATGTTTACATGTACCATGTTAAATATGTACTAACAGGTAAATAATGTAGAGTTGGTGTTATCTAATACATATAATGTATTAGATAAATAAGTTGATTTACAAACTATCTTTGCCAAATATATAATATTCATTCACAATTAAAAATATGCATTTTAAATATACCTTATATAAAATAGTATGTATTTGATATATAATGTTCACAATATTAATCTTATGTTTCATATTATCTTATTTAAAAAAACATTTAAAATAATAAATCGATAACTTTGGAGTCATATCTTAATAGGAAGCACTAGATTTTTTTAATGTTTTTCATTTTTTTTTAATATGGTCAATAAAATATCTCATAACTCGTTAAATATTAATATAATGAATATAAAAGTATGAAGAATAAATACATAAATACATAAATACATATAGTATATTTTATTATTAAAAACAATACATTTTGATTATATCAAAAGTATGTAAAAAAGAACATTTTAATTATCATGTTAAATTTACATACTATTATTTTACTAATATTTATATTAAATTAAAGTATATACATATCTAATAAAAGTAATATATAATAATAATATTAAAATATAATAATATTTACAATAATTTTAAAATGTAATTAAAATAATAAACATATGCTATATATACGACGTCGTATAATTAGAAGGCATCGATTTACGATTAAATTTGAAAAAATATTAATTTCCAAATTTATTATCGTATGGCTATATTAATTTCTCATAACAAATGAATTATATAAAACTAAAACTCGTATTTAAGATATCTAACTACTACACAATAGTATATTATCTATTTAATGTCAAAATAAAATACCAATTTAGTATATTCATATAAACTATTTTTTAAAGAATTGTTTCTTAAAATATTGTAAATACGGTAAATTTTATAAGATTTTTTTAATTTTTATTTACTAAACATATTTTTACGTATGTAAGGACTATTGTTTATTATTCTATCAACATGTTAAATAACTTGTATATGTAAATAAACAAACATTCACTGCAAATGTTAAATTATTGTATTATATATTTATACTAAATAGTGGTTTTTATAATAAATAAACGAATATAAATAGAATGGCTACGTTGAAATTTTGTATATAAATAATATACATCTATTAGTTTTAATCTATAATATGAACAATTAAAATGATATTTATAAAGTGAATCTTTTTAATTTCAATAATAATATTATTCGAAAATAATATTTTAATAGAAAATAATATAACGAATGCTATAGTTTAAATATGAATATGAATGTATTCATATTTATATATTAATAATTATATTATTAAATACTCCATAACGCTAATATATAAATCAATATATATTATATTATGATTATTATCTTATTTTAATTCATGTTATTTAATTCTCACTTATTGCAGATATTATTAACAATTTTGAAAATAATTTACATGTGAAGGCAACTTTGAATAATGTAATGTCGTTCTCGATGGTATGTGATTCGTAGTTTTTATACAATGCAATAAACATCTTATTAATATTACATCATCTAATATGATATTAATGAATATTAATTATATGTTAATAGATAAGTATGACTTATCAATATTATACAAATACTTTTAAGTTATATTTATTTGTTCGGGTTGGTATTTACCACATTTAAAATTTTGGTAGTAATATTTAGAGAGACTTCATTCAAATAACATGTATTTTTATATTATATACACATTATTATATAATCTGGCATGCATGCTTATTTATTATATATATTTCGGAAATTAAATTCTTTAATATTATTGCACTATCTGTGAACTTATTGATGTTATCTCGTTTTGTTAACTACCTTGATATCGTTTAATTAAATTTAATTTGTAATTACATAATATTCAGAAGATGTACTTCCTTTTGATTCCTGCGGGATTTATTATCTTATTTACAATATTCGGAATATTGATTATCAATAACGTACTGAATGACAAATTTGAACAATTCATCGAAACGCAGGTTATATAACAAATAGTTATAATAATCACATGAAAACGCATACACACTATAAACATATGTACATGCACACACGTATACGCATACACACTATACATATACACATACATACTCACACATACATACGCATACATACACATCACATATACCCACACATACACACACACATACATACCAAATACATACATATAATCACACACACTCACACATACACACATACACATACACATACGTAATTATGTATATAGGAATTTCTTATTTAGTTCAATTAATGCACTTTTAAATTCTATATATTAAAATATCAATAATGTGATAGTATTATTGTAAGTAGTGGAAGTAACCATAGTAACATATGTGTATTTTAGTAACCATAGTAGCAAAAAATAGTAGTTACTGTCAGTGACTTCTTTGTAGTGTTTTCGCTCGTTATTTAAAATTCTAATGTAATAATAATTTTAAAAATTACTTTTAAAATTTTTTTCTTAAATAATGCAATATTTAATAACGATATATAAGACATTTAATATATATATATATATATATATATATATATATGAAATATATTAGCTATACCATAGTTTAGAATAATATATAGATAATAGTGTATTGTGTATTTATGCGTATTTTAAAGTATATGTTAGTTTGTCGTGTTCTGAATTTGTTGTAATATCGGCTATTCCGTGTTACAATTACTTTACTATTAACTTTACTATATAACTAGGTTATAGGAATTATTTTGTTCTGAGTAATTTTGTATTGATGTAATTTAGTATTTATTAAATATGTGTGGTGTGTATATTTAGTGAAGTTATTTGTATTGATATTAGTATTTATTAAATATGTGTGGTGTCCATATTTAGTGAAGTTATTTGTATTGATATTAGTATTTATTAGAGATGTATTATGTGCATATTCAGTAAAGTTATTTGTATTGATATTAGTATTTATTAAATATGTGTGGTGTGTATATTTAGTGAAGTTATTTGTATTGATATTAGTATTTATTAGATATGTGTGGTGTGTATATTTAGTGAAGTTATTTGTATTGATATTAGTATTTATTAGATATGTGTGGTGTGTATATTTAGTGAAGTTATTTGTATTGATATTAGTATTTATTAGAGATGTATTATGTGCATATTCAGTAAAGTTATTTGTATTGATATTAGTATTTATTAGAGATTTATTATGTGCATATTTAGTGAAGTTATTTGTATTGATATTAGTATTTATTAGAGATGTATTATGTGCATATTCAGTAAAGTTATTTGGCTTAAGAATTGTTAAGTTTCTCATATATTTTAGAATTCGAAACTCCGAAAAAATATTTCAGTGATTGGCAGGACTTAAACTAAGCGATGTGCGAGTTTCGTTAATTAGAGTAAGATATATTAATATTCAGTAGTCAAAGTAATCGATACGAGATTTTCATAGTTGAATTAGTTGTAGTAATTAAGGTAGGAAATGCAGTAATTAAGGTAGTATTTACAGTAATTAAGGTAGTAGTTGTAGTAATTAAGGAAGGCATTGAAGTAATTAAGGTTTAGTTGAAGTAATTAAGCTAGTAGTTGTAGTTATTAAGGTAGTAGTTGTAGTAATTAAGGTAGTAGTTGATGTAATTAAGGTAGTAGTTGTATTAATTAAGGTATAGTTGTATTAATTAATGTAGGAGTTGTAGTTATTAAGGTAGGAGTTGTAGTAATTAAGGTAGTAGATGTAGTTATTAATGTAGTAGTTATAGTTATAAAGTAGGAGATGTATTAATTAAGGTAGTAGTTGAAGTAATTAAGGTAGAAATTGTAATAATTAAGGTAGTAGTTGTAATAATTAAGGTAGGAGTTGTTGTTATTTAGGTAGTAGTTATAGTAATTAATGTAGTAGTTGCTGTAATTAAGGTGGTAGTTGTTGTAATTAAGGTATGAGTTGTAGTAATTAAGATAGTAGTTGTAGAAATTAAGGTAGGATTTGTAGTTATTAATTAGGAGTTGTAGTAATTAAGGTAGTAGTTATAGTAATTAAGGTAGGAGTTGTAGTAGTTAAGGTAGTAGTTGTAGTAATTAATTTAGTAGTTGAAGTAATTAAGGTTAGAGTTGTAGTAATTAAGGTAGTTGTCGTAATTATTAAGTTAGGAGTTGTAGTAATTAAGGTAGTAGTTGAAATAATTAAGGTAGGAGTTGTAGTAATTGAAGTAATTAAGGTAGGAGGTATAGTTATTAAGGTAGTAGTTGTAGTAATTAAGGTAGAAGTTGTAGAAATTAAGGAAGGAATTGAAGTAATTAAGGTAGTAGTTGTAGTAATTAAGGAAGGAATTGAAGTAATTAAGGTTTAGTTGAAGTAATTAAGCTAGTAGTTGCAGTAATTAAGAAGGAATTGAAGTAATTAAGGTTTAGTTGAAGTAATTAAGCTAGTAGTTGCAGTAATTAAGGTAGTAGTTGTAGTAATTAAGGTAGAAGTTGTAGAAATTAAGGTAGTAGTTGTAGTAATTAAGGTAGTAGTTGAAGTAATTAAGGTAGTAGTTGAAGTAATTAAGGTAGTAGTTGTAGTAGTTGTAGTAATTAAGGTAGGAGTTGTTATTATTAAGTTAGGATTTGTAGTAATTAAGGTAATAGTTGTAGTAATTAAGGTAGGAATTGTAGAAATTAAGGTAGGAGTTGTAGTAATTAAAGGAGTAATCGTAGTAATAATAAGGTATGTGGTTAGGTACTTATTAAGTGGAACTCTTCGGAAAATAACGTTAGGAATACACTTTTTAGGTAGTAGTCGCAGAAAATAAGATATAAGTTGCAGTAATTGAAGTAGTAGTTGTAGTAATTAAGGGAGTAATCGTAGTAAATAAGGTATGTGGTTATGTAATTATTAAGTAGAACTCTTCGGAAAATAACGTTAGAATACACTTCTTAATGATGTATGATATATATTCTATGTTGGATACGTGATATACTATTTTGTGAGATCTCTTTTATATATAGCTAATGGATTTTTGGTAAGTGTGGAAAAAAGAAACCAAAAATATCAATTAAATTTGTTTAGTTGATAACATAGTTGGATGATGTTGTAATGGTTGTTATTGGTAATATTTACAATTATGTAAAATTTAAAAACATATTATTCTATGTAATTGCATTCGATAATGACAATTACAATTGTAGTAATTACAATTGTATTAAATAAATATAAAAAATAGTATAGTAATATTCGTATAATTATAAAAGATAGTGAATATATATATATATATATATATATATATATATATATATATATATATATATATGTGTGTGTTAATGATATAGAATTAGTATTCAATTATCATTCAAAATTTTAAGACTGTGACAGGAGTTGGAACTTGGATTTACTGGATATGTAATTTCTTGATAGATTTTTGCAATGTTTTAATCATCCTTATGTCTACGATTTTCATCAATTATACGTTAGTCGTCAATATTAGTCACAAACTGTTCGAAAATTTGAAACAAATTTATATTTTATTTATTATACTATAAAATATAATGCTGAGAATTTATTTCAATCAATTATTATTTTGATTTTGATATTCAAGGCACTTATTTCAATTACATATAAAATGTGATTATTAAATCTATTTTATACGTAGTCATTAAATATTATATATATTATATTCTAATAATCCTAAGTTTAGTTAAATTTGGTTTTTAGATTTTCGTACATAAATAAATAATATTAATAAGAATATATAGTTATTATATAAATATTTCTATTATTACTACTACTACTACTATAACCACTACCACTACCACTACCACTACCACTACTACTACCACCATTACCACTACTACCACTACTATCGATACTACAACTACTACTACCACTACTACTACAACTACTACTACCGCTACTACTACTACTACTACTACTACTACTACTACTACTACTACTACTACAACTACTACTACTACTACTACTACTACTACTACTACTACTACTACTACTACTACTACTACTACTACTACGACTACTACTACTACTACTACTACTACTACTACTACTACTACTACAACTACTACTACTACTACTACTACTACTACTACTACTACTACTACTACTACTACTACTACTACTACTACTACTACTACTACTACTACTACTACTACTACTACTACTACTACTACTACTACTACTACTACTACTACTACTACTACTACTACTACTACTACTACTACTACTACTACTACTACTACTACTACTACTCCTACTACTACTACTACTACTACTACTACTACTACTACTACTACTACTACTACTACTACTATATGATAATGCTACTGATAATGCTACTACTACTACACTAATATTAATACTAACACAACTTTATAGATTTGGGATGGATTTCATGTTCAGAAGTATTTCGTCTTTCTTAGTTATTGTTATTCTACATATTGTGTATGCATTGAACCTAATTATTATGGTAATATTACAAATAGTTGAAATGATATTATAAAAGTATATTATAGTAAAATAAACATGCTATTGATTACTAAACTACTCCACTCTAGATATCCAAATATATAACTAATCCTTAATTCCACCCAGTAGATTCAATAACTCAACCTAGTAGTTTACATAATTCAATAACTATATATAGTAGTGTACGCAATTCAATAACTATACACAGTATGGTAAGTAGTTCAGTATCTCTACACATTTTGAGGTAACTTTATGGTTGAATCTAATAATAGTCCTTCACTTTATTCCACTTTAAAACACTAGTTATAATGTAGAGTTTATTGGAGAATTACGATTTCGTTCATTTAATTAATTTGAAATTAATTTAGCTAATTAATCACATTCTCAATTCAACAGAATATATATATTTAAATTATTTATCGCGAAATTATATTATACTATTAATTTACGCTAACCAGATGTACCAAATTATTCCCTTTGTATCTACAATATCCGGTGCTTACATATACCTTCAATTACGACTAGTGCCAGGTTTTATACTTTAAGCAATATGATTTATTGTATATATTCATATATTTATATATTTAGTATATTGTAAAATAAATAGAGTAGATCAATTATAATGCAAAATTAATAATTTGAACAACTTTAAAATACTGTACCATATTTACACGTTACAGTGGCTATTTTAAAAGTAAGAGATTTATTAATGATAATAGCCATTATAATAAAACCCATTATTATACACAGAATTGGCATCAATTATATTTGTACTCGTGACGCAGAGAATTGAACTTTTTATTGTATTATTTCCAACTATTGGACTAACAAAAGTGTTCCAAATTATTATTGACAGTTAGTGAATATACAAATATTTATTTAGATCAACTTCTAAATGCATAAGAAGTTATTATACGAATACACAAAATCACACACACACACAAACACATTCACACACACACACACACACACACACACACACACACACACACACACACACACACACACACACACACACACACACACTCACACACACACACACACACACACATATATATATATATATATATATATATATATATATATATATATTCATCATATCAATTATAGTGAAATGCGAATCGTTTCTCAAATGTGCAGATATCTGGAATTTAGAATTTGGCATAATAAAATACGTTAGTTTGCACATAGTAAATATATTATCAATATAAAACAAATTACTATAGCTTTATATATAATATATATATATATATATATATATATATATATATACGTTTATGTGTATATACATATAAATTAATACAATTATAATTATATTATAATTAACATAATTTCAATATACAGTTGATATTGATGTTATTGAATGCATTTATAGGCCTATTGGTAACGATAATTTTATTCAGAAAATCATACCTTGTTTTCTTCCAATGTAAGTTTGAAACCTTTCATTCACAAGAAATAGATTATAATTAATTAAACACCAGTTTCTATAATTTTATTAACAAATTTATTATGCAATATTATAGGCCTACTTTATCATATCATTAACAATGTAGAATAAAATAATCATTATAATTGTATATATAATTGTGTAATAAATATACAATTTTATTAAGATTATCTGCTATTATGACTAGATAATCTGCTATTATGAATAAAAACATCGAACGATACATTTAATAGTATTCCCATCAAATCAAAAATGTAATTTTATGTTTGTCATTGAATTATTTTTTTATATATTTTTAATTTTTTTAGAACATTGATAGATTTTACAATATTAATGCATCATATATTTGCTGGGTGGTATCTCTTAATATTATCATTGGTCATACAGGTAATAAATTCAAGCCCACTGGTCCAAATCCAGACGAGGATATAGATGTCTCTCTAGAGAGATCCGATGCTTTGCTTGCCAGCCCAAGCATATACCCGATAATTGTCAGAAATTTATATATGGTTAGTAATTTATGCAAATATATTTATATATATATATATATATATATATATATATATATATATGTATGCATGTATATCCAAAATTAAAATCTTGGTTTATACTGTATATAATTTTTAGTTTTGAAAATATTATAGAAACAAATAATACAAAATGTATTTAAAGTATTTAGGCTATAAATTAAATAGCCCAACTTCTATTGATAAAGTAAAATTTGTATTTTATTGAAACTATTATTTCTAAAATATAAATAGATATTTAATTAAAGTTTATTGTATATACATATAAATATATATATATATATATATATATATATATATATATTTATATTATATTTATATTTATATTTATATTTATATTTATATTTATATTTATATTTATATTTATATTTATATTTATATTTATATTTATATTTATATTTATATTTATATTTATATTTATATTTATATTTATATTTATATTTATATTTATATTTATATTTATATTTATATTTATATTTATATTTATATTTATATTTATATTTATATTTATATTTATATTTATATTTATATTTATATTTATATTTATATTTATATTTATATTTATATTTATATTTATATTTATATTTATATTTATATTTATATTTATATTTATATTTATATTTATATTTATATTTATATTTATATTTATATTTATATTTATATTTATATTTATATTTATATTTATATTTATATTTATATTTATATTTATATTTATATTTATATTTATATTTATATTTATATTTATATTTATATTTATATTTATATTTATATTTATATTTATATTTATATTTATATTTATATTTATATTTATATTTATATTTATATTTATATTTATATTTATATTTATATTTATATTTATATTTATATTTATATTTATATTTATATTTATATTTATATTTATATTTATATTTATATTTATATTTATATTTATATTTATATTTATATTTATATTTATATTTATATTTATATTTATATTTATATTTATATTTATATTTATATTTATATTTATATTTATATTTATATTTATATTTATATTTATATTTATATTTATATTTATATTTATATTTATATTTATATTTATATTTATATTTATATTTATATTTATATTTATATTTATATTTATATTTATATTTATATTTATATTTATATTTATATTTATATTTATATTTATATTTATATTTATATTTATATTTATATTTATATTTATATTTATATTTATATTTATATTTATATTTATATTTATATTTATATTTATATTTATATTGTTAATTCACTTTATTTATTAATACTTTTTAATTATTACTAGTTTCTATTTAAAATTACTTGATACCATAATAAATCTATAATAATATACTAATTATTAAAAAGAATTATTTTGTATCTGTTTATACTTTCTATTTAATGTAATATAAAGAAAACTCTACTTATTAGATTTTGAAAACAATTATCGACAATTATTTTTAAAAATAATTATTTATTTTTAAAAACTGCATATTTGTATTTTAAAAACAATATTTATTCTCTTATGAATTTAATTAAACAATTTTTCTACTTAAGATTCCATTTTAGCTTGAGAATAATTTACATCATATATGATGAAGTTTGTTTATTTTAATCAGATATATTGATATTCCAGATATAACACGTTATGGTGCATACAAATCCAATATATACATAATGCATATATACCTATTAGATTTTATGATTATAAGGGAGAAGAAAATTGTTTCTTTACCATCCAATTTCCAATTTTTTAAATACCTTTATATTTTGAATATATTAATATGTCTTAATTAATTTATATTTGTCAGTATGTGTGTGTATATGTGTATGATTTTACGTGCGTATATGCGTATATGATGTGCGTGTATATATTATTTATTAAATAAAAGGACTTAGAATAAGATAATGTTTTATAATGGACTGTAGATTATTAGTTTGGATTTAAAATAAAGTGTAAAAGCCAAGTAGAGTAAAAATAAATAAATAATGCTAGTTATAAATAGGGAATTTGAGTAATATTTCAATATTATGTTATGCTAATCATAGATTTGTAATTATTCTATGCAAAACCTATGTTTGCTTAGAAAACTATTACTAGAGCATTTAAATATAAAATATTTGAATCAAAGGGATTTTGATTTTTCTTGAAGAGGGGAATGTGTAAATTGATTACTTATAAAGAAATGATGTTTTGGTAAAAATGATCTGTTAATTATATATATATTAGTATATTTTTAGGATTCCTTTGAGTAATATTCTAAGTAATTATTCATTCTTGTAATATATATAGATAACTTTATGTTTCACTATATAGTATTTGGTAAGTTCAAATAATACAATATTCAGTGAATTTAGTGATTAGCCTATTTATAAAAAGGTAATAACATATTGTGGCAAGAATATTCGGATATGATCAAACAAATTAAATAGAGAAACAAAGAGAATATAAATAAAATTAATTAATTATTTAAATTAATAACAAATAATTCAACGAGTTTAGTATGTCAAACGGCAATACGTATGACTCATATTTTATATACATCAATCATTTTATTAAAATAAAATTAATAATTACTATTAGCTATATTATCAATAGTTTAAATATAATGGGAAGATAAAGGTTAAACAATACTTGCTAAAAATGTGTTCTTTAACTTTTTAAACTTGAATAAACACATCATTTAATTTATTTTCAAATATTTTCCTTTATATGTTCTAAATATAAATGTTTAAGTATAATTAAACATTATTACCATCGCCGTAATGGCAACCACTTCATTATATAACTAGATCAATCCTATAGGAATTCCAAGATATATTCAAAAATGTAAATACTCCAACCCTGAAAGGAATAAGCTTCCGCGTTAACAAAGGAGAGTGCTTTGGGCTATTGGGACTTAATGGATCAGGTAAATACAACTCGTTAAGATTCAAATATGCTATATTTAAGATGTGCATTGATCTTGTATATATAGATTAAGATACGCTGTTATATTAAAGTGGAAGTGGAAATATATATATAAAAATAAT
>OZ038314.1:32500-103245 GCA_964035775.1 Osedax frankpressi
AGATTGCGTACAAGATATTTATATTTAGAAATTTCTTTAGTTAACATGAATGTGTATTAGAGAAGTGATATGTAGTTTGCTAGTATTAACGAATGGTAGGACGGAGATGATTTATTAATATAGATATGAGATATTATAGGACATATATATATTTATACTACTGGTTAATGTAGTATTAGCGATATTGTTGCTGATGGGAATGAAGATGCTATTGATTGAGATAGAAATTGTGGCAATAATTTTTATGACGGTGATATTATTAGGTGAGTTGGTGGAAATATATATGCCATTGTTAGTGAATATATTGATATTGTTAATTGAGATTACGGATACGCTATTTTTGATATTATTTATAGTGGCGGTATTTGTGATTTTGTTGATAGAGATCGTAGTGTTAGTTTTTTCTATGAATTCAAATATCGGTGTTATTGTAGGACTATATTGTTATTGTAGGTAGAACTATTGACAGTATTATTAGTGGCAATGTAGAAGTTAGTTGATGTGTAAGAGGTATTTACGGCCAAGTGCACAATTCATCTAAGTCTAGTACGTGTTGTTAGTAAATATGGAGATTATATAAGTGGTATGATTATTAGAATTGGAGGTGATATTGGTCACTGCGATATCATCTATTATATTAATTTTCACACGTTGCAATAATTAATTTCCATAATAAAGTATGGACGAATGCGAGAAATTGTGTGATCGATTATCGATAATGGCGAAAGGAGAAATCAAATGTATCGGAGAACTTGAGCACATCAGAAAGAAATTTGGTTAACATCTTACCAAATCTGTACTTTATTCATGTATTAATTTAATCATAGTACCAATTTTAATATAAAATGGTAATTTAAACAAAACGTAGTGTGAATTAATTTTGGATTTATGTCCACTTATTAGAATAGCATACTAATCAATTTGTTTGTTTATATTTAGTTAAGAATTTCTATCTTATTAACATACTTGTTGCCAACTGAAACAGGAAAACATTACACAATGATCATCGAATTTAATAATGGAGCTGATAATGTGCTTGAATTAATAATTATCTGCATATCTAAAATTCTCCCAGGATCCACTTTAACAATTAGAACACGAAATAAGGTTAAGAGAAGTATTACTTTTACAATCTATAAAAATAAAGTTTCTAATATG
Organism: Osedax frankpressi; assembly: GCA_964035775.1. Lineage (NCBI taxonomy): Eukaryota > Metazoa > Annelida > Polychaeta > Sabellida > Siboglinidae > Osedax > Osedax frankpressi. Next base: position 33,659 of record OZ038314.1, read on the forward strand.
TATTAAAATAATACAATATTTAATATTATAAAAAATATATATATTAGTGCTTAAAAATGTACTTTATTATAAGGATATATTTCTACTAATTAAAACATAAATGTATTTAGAATCTATAGATTCATAAATAGTAAATCTACAACCACTATATCTATATTCATTTCACGCATCCTGATGTATGGTTTTCAAGTCTAGCACATCCATGTTTCAAGATGAAAAGTTATACTTTCTAATACAAATATATATAGTAAATTCTACTAATATAAATAAATATATATTTACAGTTGACTTTTGAAATTGAGAATTCTTCCACCTGTTGGTCTAATTTATTTGAAGTAGGTGAAAATCTAAAAAATGATGAAACTCTAAATATTTACGATTACAGGTAAAACATGTACATCACTTTATATATAGGAAACCATTAATTATTAATGAATCTTTATAATTAATTACTTAATTAATCTCTTTATATATTAGGCATACTATATATATATATAAGAACTTTTTCCATTAATGTTGGAGAATAAATAATATTATTTAATTATCATTACTAGAATAATGACAATGAAATCAATATATATTCCACTTTCTCCTTTAGCATAAGCCAAGCGAATCTTGAGCAAATTTTCACAAACATTGCTGACCAGGCCAGGATCAAGAATTAATTTATGCAAGTGAAAGTTATGACAATTAATAAAATAATTATTTCATGAAGATCATTTATTTACTTGTAAATATACAATAAAATATACAATAATCAATTAAATATATATATACTATATATAAAAAATTGTAATCAAGTTTAATTGAATATCATTCCTAACAATCAAAATTGCTAATATTATATTAATATTTTAGTAATTATCTCTATATATAGTAAGACTATTTTTTAGCCTATTTTAGGTTTTATATTATAACTAATATAAAAATGATAAAATAAAAAAACTTAATTGTCACCGAATATATTGTGCTAGTTAAACATTGTATTTTAATGTAATCTTTACACCTGTATTCATTCTCTTTTATAATAAACACACCTAATAAACACAACTAAATACCTGGTTTTGATTATTAAATTGTAGATCAATTATCTGATCCTATTTTCTAAATGGATTAATAATTTTTCAATAAAAATAAATCTATCAAATAACAAAATAGAAATAAATAAATATTTCTTTTACTATAGAATTTAATAAATAAAATTATGAAAATTCTGATTCTTGATATCTGGGGAAAAAATATAATAGTTTAAATATTTAATGAAATTATAATCGATATAAATAATTATTTTCAAAATTGTTTTAATATATAGTTGTAAATATTGTAATTCAAAGATAATATAAATTATAATTTAACTGAAGAATTAAAATACAGTTTAAAAGAGAATATATATTTTCATTAATGTTTATTAATATTTCAATTGCTATTTCATTATAAAAATATTGATGAATAAATTCAATTGCTACTATAGCATACTAACTTGCATTTAGGACAAGTATAAAATACTGTTTGTCCTTCATCAGCTGACCTCGTCTGTCTAGTTATGTAAGTCATTTCAAGGTTACCACACTGAGCACATTTGTGATCTACCTGTAAAATAGAATTAACATGTAAACTTGCAATAAATAATATTATTAGAAGCACTTAAAACATAATTTTGTTCTTTTTGTAGTAAAGGATTTTTCTTCGAATAATCGTAATAAGTTTATAAAGTTAATACAATAAAATGTAAAATAATGTACATAAGATAATTTGTAAATATCTGTATTGTCTGTATTGTCTGTATTGTCTGTATTGTCTATATTGTCTATATTGTCTATATTGTCTATATTGTCTGTATTGTCTATATTGTCTGTATTGTCTATATTGTCTGTATTGTCTGTATTGTCTGTATTGTCTGTATTGTCTGTATTGTCTATATTGTCTATATTGTCTATATTGTCTGTATTGTCTATATTGTCTGTATTGTCTATATTGTCTGTATTGTCTGTATTGTCTGTATGGTCTGTATTGTCTGTATTGTCTGTATTGTCTGTATTGTCTGTATTGTCTATATTGTCTATATTAACGGTATTGTCATTATTATCTATATTGTCTGTATTAACGGTATTATCTATAGTGTCTATATTATCTATATTGTCTGTATTGTTAATATATTGTCTATATTGTCTATATTATCTATATTGCCTGTATTGTCTATATTGTCTGTATTAACGGTATTATCTATAGTGTCTATATTATCTATATTGTCTATATTGTATATATTGTCTGTATTGTCTGTATTGTCTATATTATCTATATTGTCTGTATTGTCTGTATTATCTATATTGTCTGTATTAACGGTATTATCTATATTGTCTATATTATCTATATTATCTATATTGTCTGTATTGTCCATATTGTCTATATTGTCTATATTGTCTATATTATCTATATTGTCTATATTGTCTATATTGTCTGTATTGTCCATATTGTCTGTATTGTCTGTATTGTCTGTATTGTCTGTATTGTCTGTATTGTCTGTATTGTCTGTATTGTCTGTATTGTCTATATTGTCTATATTAACGGTATTGTCTATATTATCTATATTGTCTGTATTAACGGTATTATCTATAGTGTCTATATTATCTATATTGTCTGTATTGTTAATATATTGTCTATATTGTCTATATTATCTATATTGCCTGTATTGTCTATATTGTCTGTATTAACGGTATTATCTATAGTGTCTATATTATCTATATTGTCTATATTGTATATATTGTCTGTATTGTCTGTATTGTCTATATTATCTATATTGTCTGTATTGTCTGTATTATCTATATTGTCTGTATTAACGGTATTATCTATATTGTCTATATTATCTATATTATCTATATTGTCTGTATTGTTAATATATTGTCTATATTGTCTATATTATCTATATTGCCTGTATTGTCTATATTGTCTGTATTGTCTGTATTTTCTGTATTTTCTGTATTGTCTATATTGTCTGTATTGTCTTTATTAACGGTATTATCTATATTGTCTATATTATCTATATTGTCTGTATTGTCTGTATTATCTATATTGTCTGTATTAACGGTATTATCTATAGTGTCTATATTATCTATATTGTCTGTATTGTTAATATATTGTCTATATTGTCTATATTATCTATATTGCCTGTATTGTCTATATTGTCTGTATTGTCTGTATTGTCTGTATTTTCTGTATTTTCTGTATTGTCTATATTGTCTGTATTGTCTATATTATCTATATTGTCTATATTGTCTATATTATCTATATTGTCTGTATTGTCTGTATTATCTATATTGTCTATATTATCTATATTATCTATATTGTCTATATTGTCTATATTGTCTATATTGTCTATATTGTCTGTATTGTCTGTATTGTCTGTATTTTCTGTATTGTCTATATTAACGGTATTGTCTATATTATCTATATTGTCTGTATTAACGGTATTATCTATAGTGTCTATATTATCTATATTGTCTGTATTGTTAATATATTGTCTATATTGTCTATATTATCTATATTGCCTGTATTGTCTATATTGTCTATATTAACGGTATTGTCTATATTGTCTGTATTGTCTGTATTGTCTATATTGTCTATATTGTCTGTATTGTCTGTATTGTCTGTATTGTCTATATTGTCTATATTGTCTGTATTAACGGTATTGTCTATATTGTCTGTATTGTCTATATTATCTATATTGTCTATATTAACGGTATTGTCTATATTATCTATATTGTCTGTATTAACGGTATTATCTATAGTGTCTATATTATTTATATTGTCTGTATTGTTAATATATTGTCTATATTGTCTATATTATCTATATTGCCTGTATTGTCTATATTGTCTGTATTAACGGTATTGTCTATATTGTCTATATTAACGGTATTGTATATATTGTCTGTATTGTCTATATTGTCTGTATTGTCTGTATTGTCTGTATTGTCTGTATTGTCTATATTGTCTATATTGTCTGTAATAACGGTATTGTCTATATTGTCTGTATTGTCTATATTGTCTATATTAACGGTATTGTCTATATTATCTATATTGTCTGTATTAACGGTATTATCTATAGTGTCTATATTATCTATATTGTCTGTATTGTTAATATATTGTCTATATTGTCTATATTATCTATATTGCCTGTATTGTCTATATTGTCTGTATTAACGGTATTATCTATAGTGTCTATATTATCTATATTGTCTGTATTGTCTGTATTATCTATATTGTCTGTATTAACAGTATTGTCTATATTGTCTATATTGTCTGTATTGTCTATATTGTCTATATTGTCTATATTGTCTATATTGTCTATATTGTCTGTATTGTCTGTATTGTCTGTATTGTCTATATTGTCAATATTGTCTATATTGTCTATATTGTCAATATTGTCTATATTGTCTATATTGTCTGTATTGTCTGTATTGTCTATATTGTCTATATTGTCTGTATTGTCTGTATTGTCTGTATTTTCTGTATTGTCTATATTGTCTATATTGTCTGTATTAACGGTATTGTCTATATTGTCTATATTGTCTGTATTGTCTATATTGTCTATATTGTCTATATTGTCTATATTGTCTATATTGTCTATATTGTCTGTATTGTCTGTATTGTCTATATTGTCAATATTGTCTATATTGTCTATATTGTTTGTATTGTCTGTATTGTCTGTATTGTCAATATTGTCTATATTGTCTATATTGTCAATATTGTCTATATTGTCTATATTGTCTATTTTGTCTATATTGTCTATATTGTCTATATTGTCTGTATTGTCTGTATTGTCTATATTGCCTATATTGTCTGTATTAACGGTATTGTCTATATTGTCTGTATTGTCTATATTGTCTATATTGTCTATATTAACGGTATTGTCTATATTGTCTGTATTGTCTATATTGCCTATATTGTCTATATTAACGGTATTGTCTGTATTGTCTATATTGTCTGTATTGTCTATATTGTCTATATTGTCTATATTGTCTGTATTGTCTATATTGCCTATATTGTCTATATTAACGGTATTGTCTATATTGTCTATATTGTCTGTATTGTCTGTATTGTCTGTATCGTCTGTATTGTCTATATTGTCTATATTGTCTATATTAACGGTATTGTCTATATTGTCTATATTGTCTGTATTGTCTGTATTGTCTGTATTGTCTGTATTGTCTATATTGTCTATATTGTCTGTATTAACAGTATTGTCTATATTGTCTATATTGTCTATATTGTCTGTATTGTCTATATTGTCTATATTGTCTATATTAACGGTATTGTCTATATTGTCTATATTGTCTATATTGTCTGTATTGTCTGTATTGTCTATATTGTCTATATTGTATATATTGTATATATTGTCTGTATTGTCTATATTGTCTGTATTGTCTGTATTGTCTGTATTGTCTATATTGTCTGTATTAACGGTATTGTCTATATTGTCTATATTGTCTGTATTGTCTATATTGTCTATATTGTCTATATTGTATATATTGTCTGTATTGTCTATATTGTCTGTATTGTCTGTATTGTCTATATTGTCTGTATTAACGGTATTGTCTGTATTGTCTGTATTGTCTGTATTGTCTATATTGTCTATATTGTCTATATTGTCTATATTGTCTGTATTATCTGTATTGTCTGTATTGTCTATATTGTCTATATTGTCTGTATTAACGGTATTGTCCATATTGTCTATATTGTCTATATTGTCTATATTATCTATATTGTCTATATTGTCTATATTGTCTATATTGTCTATATTGTCTATATTAACGGTATTGTCTATATTGTCTATATTGTCTGTATTGTCTATATTGTCTATATTGTCTATATTGTCTATATTGTATATATTAACGGTATTGTCTATATTGTCTATATTGTCTGTATTGTCTATATTGTATATATTGTCTATATTGTCTGTATTGTATGTATTGTCTATATTGTCTATATTGTCTGTATTGTCTATATTGTATATATTGTCTATATTGTCTGTATTGTATGTATTGTCTATATTGTCTGTATTGTCTATATTGTCTGTATTGTCTATATTGTCTATATTGTCTATATTGTCTATATTGTCTGTATTGTCTATATTGTATATATTGTCTATATTGTCTATATTGTCTATATTGTCTGTATTAACGGTATTGTCTATATTGTCTATATTAACGGTATTGTCTATATTGTCTGTATTGTCTGTATTGTATATATTGTCTGTATTTTCTGTATTGTCTATATTGTCTATATTGTCTATATTAACGGTATTGTCTATATTGTCTATATTGTCTGTATTGTCTATATTGTATATATTGTCTATATTGTCTGTATTGTATGTATTGTCTATATTGTCTGTATTGTCTATATTGTATATATTGTCTGTATTGTCTATATTGTCTGTATTGTCTATATTGTCTGTATTGTCTATATTGTCTGTATTGTCTATATTATCTATATTGTCTATATTGTATATATTGTCTATATTGTCTGTATTGTCTATATTGTCTGTATTGTCTATATTGTCTATATTGTCTATATTGTCTGTATTGTCTATATTGTCTGTATTGTCTGTATTGTCTATATTGTCTATATTGTCTATATTGTCTATATTGTCTATATTGTCTGTATTGTCTGTATTGTCTGTATTGTCTATATTGTTTGTATTGTCTGTATTGTCTGTATTGTCTGTATTTTCTGTATTATCTATATTGTCTATATTGTCTATATTAACGGTATTGTCTATATTGTCTATATTGTCTATATTATCTATATTGTCTATATATTCTATATTGTCTGTATTGTCTATATTGTCTATATTGTCTATATTGTCTATATTAAAGGTATTGTCTATATTGTCTATATATTCTATATTGTCTATATTGTCTATATTGTCTATATTGTCTATATTGTCTATATTAACGGTATTGTCTATATTGTCTATATTGTCTATATTGTCTATATTGTCTATATTGTCTATATTGTCTATATTGTCTATATTGTCTATATTGTCTATATTGTCTATATTGTCTATATTGTCTATATTGTCTATATTGTCTATATTGTCTATATTGTCTATATTGTCTATATTGTCTATATTGTCTATATTGTCTATATTGTCTGTATTGTCTATATTGTCTGTATTGTCTATATTGTCTATATTGTCTGTATTGTCTATATTGTCTATATTGTCTATATTGTCTATATTGTCTATATTATCTGTATTGTCTATATTGTCTGTAGTGTCTGTATTGTCTGTATTGTCTGTATTGTCTATATTGTCTGTATTGTCTGTATTGTCTATATTGTCTGTATTGTCTATATTGTCTATATTGTATATATTGTCTATATTGTCTGTATTGTCTATATTGTCTATATTATCTGTATTGTCTATATTGTCTGTATTGTCTATATTGTCTGTATTGTCTGTATTGTCTATATTGTCTATATTATCTGTATTGTCTATATTGTCTGTATTGTCTGTATTGTCTGTATTGTCTATATTGTCTATATTGTCTGTATTGTCTATATTGTCTATATTGTCTATATTGTCTATATTGTCTGTATTGTCTATATTGTCTGTATTGTCTATATTGTCTATATTGTCTATATTGTCTGTATTGTCTATATTGTCTATATTGTCTATATTGTCTATATTGTCTATATTGTCTATATTGTATATATTGTCTATATTGTCTGTATTGTCTATATTGTCTATATTGTCTGTATTGTCTATATTGTCTATATTGTCTATATTGTCTATATTGTCTATATTGTCTATATTGTCTATATTGTCTATATTGTATATATTGTCTATATTGTCTATATTGTCTATATTGTCTATATTAACGGTATTGTCTATATTGTCTATATTGTCTATATATTCTATATTGTCTGTATTGTCTATATTGTCTATATTGTCTATATTGTATATATTGTCTATATTGTATATATTGTCTATATTGTCTATATTGTCTATATTGTCTATATTGTCTATATTGTCTATATTGTCTATATTGTCTATATTGTCTGTATTGTCTGTATTGTCTGTATTGTCTATATTGTCTATATTGTCTGTATTGTCTGTATTGTCTATATTGTCTATATTGTCTATATTGTCTATATTGTCTGTATTGTCTGTATTGTCTATATTGTCTATATTGTCTATATTGTCTATATTGTCTGTATTGTCTGTATTGTCTGTATTGTCTATATTGTCTGTATTGTCTATATTGTCTATATTGTCTGTATTGTCTATATTGTCTATATTGTCTATATTGTCTATATTGTCTGTATTGTCTGTATTGTCTATATTGTCTGTATTGTCTGTATTGTCTATATTGTCTATATTGTCTATATTGTCTATATTGTCTATATTGTCTATATTGTCTATATTGTCTATATTGTCTATATTGTCTATATTGTCTGTATTGTCTGTATTGTATATATTGTCTATATTGTATATATTGTCTATATTGTCTATATTGTCTATATTGTCTGTATTGTCTATATTGTCTGTATTGTCTATATCGTCTATATTGTCTGTATTGTCTGTATTGTCTATATTGTCTATATTGTCTATATTGTCTATATTGTCTATATTGTCTGTATTGTCTATATTGTCTGTATTGTCTATATTGTCTATATTGTCTGTATTGTCTGTATTGTCTATATTGTCTGTATTGTCTATATTGTCTGTATTGTCTGTATTGTCTGTATTGTCTGTATTGTCTGTATTGTCTATATTGTCTATATTGTCTGTATTGTCTGTATTGTCTACATTGTCTGTATTGTCTATATTGTCTATATTGTATATATTGTCTATATTGTCTATATTGTATATATTGTCTATATTGTCTATATTGTCTATATTGTCTATATTGTCTGTATTGTCTATATTGTCTGTATTGTCTATATTGTCTGTATTGTCTATATTGTTTGTATTGTCTATATTGTCTGTATTGTCTGTATTTTCTATATTGTCTGTATTGTCTATATTGTCTGTATTGTCTGTATTGTCTGTATTGTCTATATTGTCTATATTGTCTATATTGTCTGTATTGTCTATATTGTCTGTATTGTCTGTATTGTCTATATTATCTATATTGTCTATATTGTCTATATTGTCTATATTGTCTATATTGTCTGTATTGTCTATATTGTCTGTATTGTCTGTATTGTCAATATTGTCTATATTGTCTATATTAACGGTATTGTCTATATTGTCTGTATTGTCTATATTGTCTGTATTGTCTGTATTGTCTATATTGTCTATATTGTCTATATTGTCTATATTGTCTGTATTATCTGTATTGTCTATATTGTCTGTATTGTCTATATTGTCTGTATTGTCTGTATTGTCTGTATTGTCTATATTGTCTGTATTGTCTGTATTGTCTACATTGTCTGTATTGTCTATATTGTCTATATTGTATATATTGTCTATATTGTCTATATTGTATATATTGTCTATATTGTCTATATTGTCTATATTGTCTATATTGTCTGTATTGTCTATATTGTCTGTATTGTCTATATTGTCTGTATTGTCTATATTGTCTATATTGTCTATATTGTCTATATTGTCTATATTGTCTGTATTGTCTATATTGTCTGTATTGTCTATATTGTCTGTATTGTCTGTATTTTCTATATTGTCTGTATTGTCTATATTGTCTGTATTGTCTGTATTGTCTGTATTGTCTATATTGTCTATATTGTCTATATTGTCTGTATTGTCTATATTGTCTGTATTGTCTGTATTGTCTATATTATCTATATTGTCTATATTAACGGTATTGTCTGTATTGTCTATATTGTCTATATTGTCTATATTGTCTGTATTATCTATATTGTCTATATTGTCTGTATTGTCTATATTGTCTGTATTGTCTGTATTGTCTATATTGTCTATATTGTCTGTATTGTATATATTGTCTGTATTGTCTGTATTGTCTATATTATCTATATTGTCTATATTAACGGTATTGTCTGTATTGTCTATATTGTCTATAGTGTCTATATATTCTATATTGTCTATATTGTCAATATTGTCTATATTGTCTATATTGTCTGTATTGTCTGTATTGTCTATATTGTCTATATTGTCTATATTGTCTGTATTGTCTGTATTGTCTGTATTGTCTATATTGTCTATATTGTCTGTATTGTCTATATTGTCTGTATTGTCTATATTATCTATATTGTCTATATTAACGGTATTGTCTGTATTGTCTATATTGTCTATATTGTCTATATTGTCTATATTGTCTATATTGTCTATATTGTCTATATTGTCTATATTGTCTATATTGTCTGTATTGTCTGTATTGTCTGTATTGTCTATATTGTCTGTATTGTCTATATTGTCTGTATTGTCTATATTATCTATATTGTCTATATTAACGGTATTGTCTGTATTGTCTATATTGTCTATATTGTCTATATTGTCTATATTGTCTGTATTGTCTATATTGTCCATATTGTATATATTGTCTATATTGTCTGTATTGTCTATATTGTCTATATTGTCTATATTGTATATATTGTCTATATTGTCTGTATTGTTTATATTGTCTATATTGTTTGTATTGTCTGTATTGTCTGTATTGTCAATATTGTCTATATTGTCTATATTGTCAATATTGTCTATATTGTCTATATTGTCTATTTTGTCTATATTGTCTATATTGTCTATATTGTCTGTATTGTCTGTATTGTCTATATTGTCTATATTGTCTGTATTGTCTATATTGTCTGTATTGTCTATATTGTCTGTATTGTCTATATTGTCTATATTGTCTGTATTGTCTATATTGTCTGTATTGTCTGTATTGTCTGTATTGTCTATATTGTCTATATTGTCTGTATTGTCTATATTGTCTATATTGTCTATATTGTCTGTATTGTCTGTATTGTCTGTATTGTCTGTATTGTCTATATTGTCTATATTGTCTATATTGTCTATATTGTCTGTATTGTCTATATTGTCTATATTGTCTGTATTGTCTATATTGTCTGTATTGTCTGTATTGTCTATATTGTCTGTATTGTCTATATTGTCTGTATTGTCTGTATTGTCTATATTGTCTATATTGTCTGTATTGTCTATATTGTCTGTATTGTCTATATTATCTATATTGTCTATATTAACGGTATTGTCTGTATTGTCTATATTGTCTATATTGTCTATATTGTCTATATTGTCTGTATTGTCTATATTGTCTGTATTGTCTACATTGTCTGTATTGTCTGTATTGTCTATATTGTCCATATTGTATATATTGTCTATATTGTCTGTATTGTCTATATTGTCTATATTGTCTATATTGTATATATTGTCTATATTGTCTGTATTGTTTATATTGTCTATATTGTCTGTATTGTCTGTATTGTCTGTATTGTCGGTATTGTCTGTATTGTCTGTATTGTCTGTATTGTCTGTATTGTCTATATTGTCTATATTGACTATAGTATCTGTATTGTCTATATTGTCTGTATTAACGGTATTGTCTATATTATCTATATTGTCTGTATTAACGGTATTGTCTATATTGTCTGTATTGTCTATATTGTCTGTATTGTCTACATTGTCTGTATTGTCTGTATTGTCTGTATTGTATATATTGTCTGTATTGTCTATATTGTCTGTATTGTCTGTATTGTCTATATTGTCTATATTGTCTGTATTGTCTATATTGTCTGTATTGTCTATATTATCTATATTGTCTATATTAACGGTATTGTCTGTATTGTCTATATTGTCTATATTGTCTATATTGTCTATATTGTCTGTATTGTCTACATTGTCTACATTGTCTACATTGTCTGTATTGTCTGTATTGTCTATATTGTCTATATTGTATATATTGTCTATATTGTCTGTATTGTCTATATTGTCTATATTGTCTATATTGTCTATATTGTCTATATTGTCTATATTGTCTGTATTGTCTGTATTGTCTGTATTGTCTGTATTGTCTGTATTGTCTATATTGTCTGTATTGTCTATATTGTCTATATTGACTATAGTATCTGTATTGTCTATATTGTCTGTATTAACGGTATTGTCTATATTATCTATATTGTCTGTATTAACGGTATTGTCTATATTGTCTGTATTGTCTGTATTGTCTATATTGTCTATATTGTCTATATTGTCTATATTGTCTATATTGTCTGTATTGTCTATATTGTCTGTATTGTCTACATTGTCTATAGTATCTGTGTTGTCTATATTGTCTATATTATATGTATTGTCTATATTGTCTATATTAACGGTATTGTCTGTATTGTCTACATTGTCTATATTGTCTGTATTGTCTATATTGTCTATATTGTCTATATTGTCTATATTGACTATATTGACTATATTGTCTATATTGTCTATATTGTTTGTATTATCTATATTGTTTGTATTATCTATATTGTCCATATTGTCTATATTAACGGTATTGTCTATATTGTCTTTATTATCTGTATTGGCTATATTGTCTGTATTGGCTATATTGTCTGTATTGTCTGTATTGTCTATATTGTCTATATTGTCTATATTAACGGTATTGTCTGTATTGTCTATATTGTCTATATTGTCTATATTGTCTGTATTGTCTATATTGTCTATATTGTCTGTATTGTCTATATTGTCTGTATTGTCTGTATTGTCTGTATTGTCTATATTGTCTATATTGTCTATATTGTCTGTATTGTCTATATTGTCTATATTGTCTGTATTGTCTGTATTGTCTGTATTGTCTGTATTGTCTGTATTGTCTATATTGTCTATATTGTCTATATTGTCTATATTGTCTGTATTGTCTATATTGTCTATATTGTCTGTATTGTCTATATTGTCTGTATTGTCTGTATTGTCTATATTGTCTGTATTGTCTATATTGTCTGTATTGTCTGTATTGTCTATATTGTCTATATTGTCTGTATTGTCTATATTGTCTGTATTGTCTATATTATCTATATTGTCTATATTAACGGTATTGTCTGTATTGTCTATATTGTCTATATTGTCTATATTGTCTGTATTGTCTATATTGTCTGTATTGTCTACATTGTCTGTATTGTCTGTATTGTCTATATTGTCTATATTGTATATATTATCTATATTGTCTATATTAACGGTATTGTCTGTATTGTCTACATTGTCTACATTGTCTATATTGTCTGTATTGTCTATATTGTCTATATTGTCTATATTGTCTGTATTGTCTATATTGTCTATATTGTCTATATTGTCTATATTGTATATATTGTCTATATTGTCTGTATTGTCTATATTGTCTATATTGTCTGTATTGTCTGTATTGTCTGTATTGTCGGTATTGTCTGTATTGTCTGTATTGTCTGTATTGTCTGTATTGTCTGTATTGTCTATATTGTCTATATTGACTATAGTATCTGTATTGTCTATATTGTCTGTATTAACGGTATTGTCTATATTATCTATATTGTCTGTATTAACGGTATTGTCTATATTGTCTGTATTGTCTATATTGTCTGTATTGTCTACATTGTCTGTATTGTCTGTATTGTCTGTATTGTATATATTGTCTGTATTGTCTATATTGTCTGTATTATCTGTATTGTCTATATTGTCTATATTGTCTGTATTGTCTATATTGTCTGTATTGTCTATATTATCTATATTGTCTATATTAACGGTATTGTCTGTATTGTCTATATTGTCTATATTGTCTATATTGTCTATATTGTCTACATTGTCTACATTGTCTGTATTGTCTGTATTGTCTATATTGTCTATATTGTATATATTGTCTATATTGTCTGTATTGTCTATATTGTCTATATTGTCTATATTGTATATATTGTCTATATTGTCTGTATTGTCTGTATTGTCTATATTGTCTGTATTGTCTATATTGTCTATATTGTCTATATTGTCTATATTGTCTATATTGTCTGTATTGTCTATATTGTCTGTATTGTCTACATTGTCTATAGTATCTGTGTTGTCTATATTGTCTATATTATATGTATTGTCTATATTGTCTATATTAACGGTATTGTCTGTATTGTCTATATTGTTTGTATTGTCTACATTGTCTATATTGTCTGTATTGTCTATATTGTCTATATTGTCTATATTGTCTATATTGACTATATTGACTATATTGTCTATATTGTCTATATTGTTTGTATTATCTATATTGTCCATATTGTCTATATTAACGGTATTGTCTATATTGTCTTTATTATCTGTATTGGCTATATTGTCTGTATTGTCTATATTGTCTGTATTGTCTGTATTGTCTGTATTGTCTATATTGTCTATATTGTCTATATTGTCTGTATTGTCTATATTGTCTATATTGTCTGTATTGTCTGTATTGTCTGTATTGTCTGTATTGTCTGTATTGTCTATATTGTCTATATTGTCTATATTGTCTATATTGTCTATATTGTCTGTATTGTCTATATTGTCTATATTGTCTGTATTGTCTATATTGTCTGTATTGTCTGTATTGTCTATATTGTCTGTATTGTCTATATTGTCTGTATTGTCTGTATTGTCTATATTGTCTATATTGTCTGTATTGTCTATATTGTCTGTATTGTCTATATTATCTATATTGTCTATATTAACGGTATTGTCTGTATTGTCTATATTGTCTATATTGTCTATATTGTCTGTATTGTCTATATTGTCTGTATTGTCTACATTGTCTGTATTGTCTGTATTGTCTGTATTGTCTATATTGTCTATATTGTATATATTGTCTATATTGTCTGTATTGTCTATATTGTCTATATTGTATATATTGTCTATATTGTCTGTATTGTCTATATTGTCTATATTGTCTGTATTGTCTGTATTGTCTGTATTGTCTGTATTGTCTGTATTGTCTGTATTGTCTGCATTGTCTGTATTGTCTGTATTGTCTGTATTGTCTATATTGTCTATATTGACTATAGTATCTGTATTGTCTATATTGTCTGTATTAACGGTATTGTCTATATTATCTATATTGTCTGTATTAACGGTATTGTCTATATTGTCTGTATTGTCTATATTGTCTGTATTGTCTACATTGTCTGTATTGTCTGTATTGTCTGTATTGTATATATTGTCTGTATTGTCTATATTGTCTGTATTGTCTATATTGTCTATATTAACGGTATTGTCTGTATTGTCTGTATTGTCTATATTGTCTATATTGTCTATATTGTCTGTATTGTCTATATTGTCTGTATTGTCTACATTGTCTGTATTGTCTGTATTGTCTATATTGTCTATATTGTCTATATTGTCTATATTGTATATATTGTCTATATTGTCTGTATTGTCTATATTGTCTATATTGTATATATTGTCTATATTGTCTGTATTGTCTATATTGTCTATATTGTCTGTATTGTCTGTATTGTCTGTATTGTCTGTATTGTCTGTATTGTCTGTATTGTCTGTATTGTCTATATTGTCTATATTGACTATAGTATCTGTATTGTCTATATTGTCTGTATTAACGGTATTGTCTATATTATCTATATTGTCTGTATTAACGGTATTGTCTATATTGTCTATATTGTCTATATTGTCTATATTGTCTATATTGTCTATATTGTCTATATTGTCTGTATTGTCTATATTGTCTGTATTGTCTACATTGTCTATAGTATCTGTGTTGTCTATATTGTCTATATTATATGTATTGTCTATATTGTCTATATTAACGGTATTGTCTGTATTGTCTATATTGTTTGTATTGTCTACATTGTCTATATTGTCTGTATTGTCTATATTGTCTATATTGTCTATATTGTCTATATTGACTATATTGACTATATTGTCTATATTGTCTATATTGTTTGTATTATCTATATTGTCCATATTGTCTATATTAACGGTATTGTCTATATTGTCTTTATTATCTGTATTGGCTATATTGTCTGTATTGTGTATATTGTATGTATAGTCTGTATTGTTTATATTAACGGTATTGTATGTATTATCTATATTAACAGTATTGTCTGTATTGTTTGTATTGTTATTATTATCTATATTGCCTATGTTTTCTATATTGTCTATATTGTCTGTATTATCTATATTGTATGTATTGTCTGTATTGTCTGTAGTATCTGTATTATTTGTATTATCTGTATTATCAAATATTGAAATATGTTCGATAAAAATTAAAATAGAGCTTACACAAATTTATATAAGTGAAATGAGGATTAAGATATAGCAGATGTGGAATGACATAGGGTAGATGAAGATAGCCAAAAGGTAGATAAGGATTGGGATAAAGTAGATAAGGGTTGAGATAAGGTAGATAAGGGTTGAGAAAAGTTAGATAAGGGTTGAAATAAGTGTTGAAATACAGGCGATGAGAATTACCGTTGGGCCGGAAAAATTGTCTGAAGTTAGACCAGTGTTTTGTACTTTTCTTTTATTGAAAATAATTTTAGTTTTTATCTCAAATCCATCGAATTCTGTAAATTATAAATTAGTTATGTAAAATTGATAATCTAAAATATAATTACTGTTTTATTAAATAATACATGGTTTGCAAGAATATTTAGGTAGTTATAAAAAATAGTTATTTTTTATTATTTATACCACAAATGTGATATGGGTATATTATATATATAATAATATATTTATATATAAATAAGTAGCTCCACATGATAATGATTACATAAATATCAAATATACTATAGAAATATAATCAACGGAAATAATACAGACACAGCTCGATATTATCAAAGTGAGAAGGTTATATATATATATATATATATATCATTTGTTATATAACTGTTTATTGGTGATTGCGAATATGGGAAGTGTGCACCACTTATAGACCCGCCAAATTACAATAACAACTAAAGCATGGTGATATTTATTCCGCCAAGATAAATTCAGTAACAAATACATTATCGATATACCCATTATGTGGTTATTATTGAACTGCCATAATTAATAAATATTATATTCTTTCAACATCTAACAAATTTTAAACGATACTTATATTTTCACTAAAAAATATTCTGTCTATTTTCAATAAATGTGGTATATGTACATGATATAGCATGTGTTTATATTGCAATATATAAAGTTCAATAAAACTTTATTTTTTAAATACTTACTTTCAATTTCAATCTTATAATTGCATGCTTTATTTTTACATTCTACAAATGTACTACGACTAGGAAGTGATAGTATCATTCCACACACAGGGCAAAAATCTACTTCGCAATCAAATAATTGCGAATTATCCATATTTATTTATATTTGAATTCTTGCAAATCGTGAATAACCCTGGTGTATATAATAAATTCACAATTACAATTTACCCTAATAATTACAATAGTTCACAGTCTTAGATTTATAATATTCATCGGACATTAAAAAACTATATTATAGTAGAAATTGAATTCTACACTTATATATTTTTTAGAAACAATTAAATTAAATATCCACTTATTTTATATATTTAGGATACGGTACTTTAATGAATAAAATGTATTGGGAAAAAATAAATTTAGTTATATATGTATTAATTCAAACTTATGCGAATTCGCTTATAACATTTAATACAATAATATAATAAGTAAAACATTAAATTAAACATATTATATATCAATTTAACTTTTGTAAGTTGCTACACCTATTCAATTATCAAATATGATCCCAAGGAACTTCATATCTAACAGTATACCGTGGAATAAAAATGAAATAATAACTAACATCAACATAAATAAGTTTTAATGATTTTGCATCTACTATCGAAGTACATCTAATATATATATATATATATTATATAAAGTCTAAATACTCAGATTATTGACTATCGTATATCATTTCAATTATATCAACTCTTTTATACACGATAACTAATCCTTGGAATATTACAGAATTAAGTAATATATATTTATAAGCTTTTTATTTTAAATTTCAAAACTATATGTATATATGTATATAATATGTATATATATATATATATATATATATATATATATATATACACATATATATTATATACATATAGATATTATAGATATATATATATATATATATATATATATATCTATATGTATATCATATTTAAATATTTTATAAATAATATATTTACTTTTTAACTAGTATGTATGAATAATTAATAAATACAATAAAACTATTATTTATCAGAGTATTTATTATTGTTTATGAATACATATTATTATTTAAATAATATAAGGATAACATATAATATTATTATGATATGCTATATACCGATATATGCGAATGTAAATATAAAAATATGAGAAATACTCCAATATTGAACTGAAATCAGTCTACAGAATTACTTTGTTGGCAGGAGACTTTGTTTCACATGGTTATTACTCTATACATTGTATAATATGGTATGACCCTTTCTTATATCGTAAACAAATATGTATTTTCCCCATATTATTTTTATTTTAACAATTTTGAAAAATAAAATAATACAAGGAGAATGCTTATTTGCCACAATATTACAATTTTTCATTCTATCTTTATGTAATATATTTAGAAATATCTACGTGTAATACATACAAGCTATATTTAGATCAATTTAATATCTATACAATTTAAATAAACAATATATTTAGAAATATTTGCGTGTAACAAATAACATCTATATCGAGATCAATTTAATATCTATCTATTTAAATGAACCATAGTGAATACAAAGACCTGCAAATTACACAAATTATTAAATATATTATATGTAAACAAGTCAACACAATTTGTAGCATATCTAGCCAATGCATAATTAAAAACGTATATTTATATTGATATATTATTATTATTTAATTGATATTATATATTCAAGACAAGATTATATTTTGATATTTGTATTAAAATTAGGTATAAAGTGGTGTCCGATATATTGTTTAGTACTAATTACAATATAAATGAATACAATGTACACCATATATGGTGTGCTAATATAAATAATTAATCCATAGCGTACATTATTATGTTGTTTTTATTATATTTAATACGAGGCATAATATATAATCAAAATTGAGGTACCGTTAGTTATAGCAACAATGTACATTAATTCAGTGAATACGGGCCGCTTATAATTTTGTACACATTTAAAATACTATCAATAATTTATTATTTTAATATACTAGGTTTCTAATAGAAACACATCATAATTTAGACATTTATATTTTAACATAAGTGTGGGATAATATAACCACAATATGATAATGGCATATTTATATTTTAAAGGCAATAAGGATATTAATTTTGCATAATAATCAATGATAGTTTAAAATATCTGTATTAATTTCTAACGTTTTTTTACCTCGAATATTTATATTAAATAATTAAACTTACACCTATTTAAGTGTAATTTTCATAGTCAAAAACATAATATAATAATTTCATATATTTACATATATTATTACATATATTAGCATATATATTAAATATAAACTGTTATTTTTTAATACGTTTAAAGTATTGCAAAATTTTATCTAATTAAAATATTGTTTAATTATATATATAATAATTAATTTATTATATAGTTATAATTTATATGTAATACTTAATAATGTATTATATAAATACATTTATTTAATTTGGTTTATGTTTTATTATACAAAAATAAGTTATCTAAATCATCCCTTACCAGTAATATCTCTTTTTCAGTTTCTCTACAGGTTTAATTCTAGAGAATATAGAATAAGATAAATTTATAAAATATCATTTGACTATAACATAAATAATTAATATAAATGTAATAGAACTTTCTAAATTTTACTAAAATTCCTAAATAAACATATTCAGAATTAAATATTTTCAATAATGAATTAACTTGGATCTCATTCATTAGTACAAACTTCATTTTTAATTTGACCACTTAATTAATTTTCATTCATTTGATATGAATTCATAAATTCTAGTGAACATTTAGCCTTAGAGATGGAAGCAGAGTGCCTACTTTAGTAATGAAGATGTAATGTTGCATGACAATACCCATTGTTTATTTGACTCGAAGTAAGCCTATTATGGGAATAGACAACATATAATATTGATAATGAATAATATACATAATAATAATCATTTAATAATTGTTAATTTTATAAAATAGGTAATTCTTAATCATATGCGAAAAGAAGTTGTTGAATATGTCTGCATTTGCAAGCTCTGAATATTGGTGAATGTAACTTTTTATATCAATATTTACCCCCTCCTCGCAATAATAATTATATAAATATCCTAATGTTAAGATACATTAAGTTGTCATTAATATGATACACTAAAGACATAGGCACATTAATATAACATTACTAATTATTTAAGTAGACCTATAATATATATATTTATATATCAGTTATATATAAATTTAAGTTTTTAAATTATTATTTATTGTTATTTTTATGATGTTATTATTATTGTAATAGTGTTATTATTATGATGTTTTTATTATAGTAATATTATTGTAGTTGTTTTTATTATTTGCAAATTCATTATTCAGAAGATTCTAAATGATATTTGTTAAATTAAATTAGAACTTCATATCCGTGTAAAAGTTTCTATTTATTTGTTTTTCAAAGTTAAATGTTGTTTATAAATATTTAAACTAAAAATCAATATTAATATATAGATATAATAGAAAGTAATTTTGTTAATTATGATTATTTTGTAATAGTGGTATATTTATATTTACTAAATATTTTCTACATGGTAATGAAATATTTAAAGTTAAACTTTCATTAACCAATTTATATATGATCTATAATTTTAAATTATAATATATTTCTTTTTAATTTATTTGTTCAAGCTAGCATGTTCTAACAAATTACAGGTTAGTTCAAACCATTGTGGAGGTTTCACACTTTCATTAATGTTAAATGTGCTCCTCGCAACATTCTGTTCAGCTACCTCCTCAGAAAATAGTTGATGATTACTTAAGAAGACTTTGGATTGGGAATATCGATGTGAAAGTCTCAGAGTTGGTTTGGATCTGACATTTTAAATTTAATTTTCAACATTTCTAATATCATAATCAGATTGAATAAATTCAATCAAACACAAATTAGTATGCTTAATATGTATTCATACTTTATATATATATGTGATAGAATTATTATTTGTAAATAATTCTTGAAATACTTGACTTTTTATTAAATTATTATAAATATTTTTTCAAAATGTGCTAATTCTTTAATGCAAAATCATTGCCTAGTTTGAATTATTTACACTTATATCCATACATTATAATAATACTACACATCATGATTCAGGTTTGATTTTCTCTCGGTGATCTCCGTTTATGGAAACATCGAAAGACTAGACTTCCGTTACGGACGAGATAATAATAATAGGATTGTACCTAAAGGATTTTGCTTTGTCACTTACACAGATGTAGAGGTAAATGTATTGTTTAAGTACATGTTTGTTAATCTATAAAAATAAATTATATTTAGTGAGATATTAAACCTACTATAGGACTTAAGGGGGCGTAAACTTTGCGGGATTTACATGTAATAGATAGGGAAAAAATATGTCTACTAATTTTTCTATAACTTTTTAGATTTATTACGAAATTACTATTTTTTTCACAAATATCTAGATAATTCCCATATCTATAGAAAACCTTTTTTTAATAATTAGAGCTTTAGAAGATAAACACGATAAACAAATTTATATATTTATTTTTTAATTTATTGTAAAATCTACTTTTTTCACGTTTTTGCATCATAAGTGTATCTAAACAATTTAATCATAGATTTTAAAGAATGTACTTTTTATAAGAAATATATCATATCAAAGTTTAAAAAAGTTATCATCGTTTAAAAAAAACTAATGAAAATATTCTGAGATATAAGCTTCTAAAGTTTTTATATTAATTTATTTTAATTACAAATTAATAAATAAGATTATTATCACTTATTAAATATATAATATTATAATATAATATATACAAATAAATTAAATTAGCATATAAGGAGAGTATAATAATACATACAAATAATATAAATGAGTAAATAATAGAAATAATATTAAAAAAATAGTTACTAAAATATTACAATTTTGCACTTTCAGTACCAATAACTAGATGTAGCTCTTTCTACATTATCTTTATTCCCTTTTCTTAATTTTCTTGCCCCCGATAATCTCTTGGCGTCTGTATGGATGATGCTACAGCTGTCTAGATAATAATATATTATTATATTATATATAAATGTATATATTACCTTGGAACACAAAGATCACACAGTATTGTGGAAGCATTCATCGGCATTCTGCGTTCCCATTTCTTTGCAGCTATCCAAAAGATCTTTACTAGATAATTTCTGGTAAACTCTCTTTACATAAGGAGCTAACATAGGTGTACTTATGTATTGAGTTTATAAGTAATATATGTATAGTTTATAAATAATATATAGGTTTATAATTAATAATATTATGAACCGCTTCACTGACTGTACATTATATAGGAAATGAGAATGGTTATTGTCACTGAGTTGTCTCTGCGTCCACGTTGTGAGAAGTTCACCTCAATATGTACAATTGATGAGAACTTTCTAACTGACCCCGTAGGTTGTCGCAGTGTTTATACTTACTGTACCTTCTTGCTTACATCTGAAGCAAACCAGTACAGCAAACAACCTTTGGAAAAATACTGCTCACATGAGCCTGTTTTTTTCTTCCTGGTAGAGAATGCCATCGTCATTACTTGATGTTATTTTAAACATATTTAATTTTCTTTCACTGGTGCTAGCTAGTGCTTCAGTGTTGATATATTTGTCTGATATCTAGAACATAAATTACTTATAATAATATGCTTTATAAACTAATAATAATTATATATTTATTTAGTGTTTAGTAAATATATTTTATTAGTTCTAGATGATATAAAAATATAAATAAATACAACTTTATCAATATTATCAAATTTTTATAATAATAATTATTTTATGAACATAATATGACTCTATTACTAATACATTATTGACTTATTTAGTGTATTTTTCATATACAATAATTAGTTATAACAAATATTTAATTTGTAATCACTGAAAATATGAATGTCAAACAAAATTTCATATAGTTGAAATTAATTTTTTTACATCCTAGAAAAACTATTATTAAATTACAAATGTATACATTTTCTAACTATATTATAGTTTAATAAATTGTGTACTTACTTTTTGATGGCATATACTCTTCATAAATGTACTACGTTTATTAGGTTAAGACATAATAATGAGAATTCGAGTGTAAATTAAAAATAAACTTGACAGGTGAAAATTTCAATACAATAGAAAGCATTTACATTTGAATAAAATGCTTTCGTTTCATTGGGTATACATATTAGTGCTACCTACTGAATACAAACAAAGTTATTATCTGTGTAATGTTTTTAAAATTCTGTAAATTGCAAATAAATTATTACATGAAAACAATAATTTAAACCCATATTATTATGAAAATGATAAAGATTATTGTTTGACAGGCATATATTTAAAATACATATTTTATGCACTTATAGTTACTTTTATAAAACAAGTTATACATCATTTTGAAGAAAATTCAGTAAATTTTAACATTTTATTATAAAAATATTTTGTAAAAATTTAAAAACGAAAGTTACGTCGGCCTTTAAGAAATTCACTATCAAATCATCTTGTCACTCATTCAGATTGCGATAGAAGCAAGGAAGAAGTTGGACGGATATTTGGTTGGCAGATGGAGAATTAAAGCACAATTTGCTAATCAAATCAGAAATGTTATTCTTTATTATAACCGTCGATTATTGATTTTTAAATGAAAATAGAGAATTCATTAATATAAATAACAACAATTGGTAGAGATGATAACATAATGAATAGAGAATACTAAAGTACAGAGTTATTAACAATATTAATGATAATCAGTTTTTTAATCAAAACCCAGGAGTCGACAAAGAAAAGACCTCAAGTGAATTTCTTCAATGGACAATTAACAGATACCAGGTTAAAACACTGTTACTATGTATTATGTACTATGTACTATGTAATACATGTATTACGATAAAGAATAATAAATGAAATAATGATATATTTATTGGCTAACATCTTTAATTATTACATTTTTATAAATTGTGTAAACAAAACTGTAACTACGATTAATCTGTATTTATTTATTCATGCTGACTAAGGTATTTTGACTTGACTTGAATTTAGAAATGTGGCTGTGGCTATTTTTTGATTTTAGAAATGTGGCCCTGTAATTTCAGAAAATTTAATTTTCGACATAATTTCCATAGAATTGACTACAAATGTTAATGTACTTTATTATTATTTGATATTAAAGTTGATTTTATAAAAAATCTATATCTCTGTTTTATCTATAGAAAATATTTTACTATGAAATTTGATCAAAGTTTTCGTGGAATTTCCTACAAATGTTATCACTAACATTTTCACAGAAATTCATTACATTGGGGAAAGAGTAACATCATAATACATACATTTAATAATTATTATATTGGATTTGATTTAATTCTTTAATTTGACTCTTTTTTTTAATAAATATTAATGGAATATGGATTTAGTACTCTTTTTAATTGACAGTTACTTAAATGAAACTCAATCAAAAATATAAATTAAAATACCCTAAAAATAATAGAAAAACATTAATAAACATATTTACATCTATAGATATATATGCATTATATGAATTATAAATATCAAGATTAATGTTAATCATGTTATATATATATAACTATAAAGATGATATATTTGAGAAAAGTAGGTAATATAGTTAATAGGTTATTTCAATTCAATTATAACACACATAGATTATATATAAAGTAACTAGTATATATATATATACCTGTATATAATGCATTTTTATTTTATAATAACATTGATTATTTGAATATAAAAATATAACTAACAATAGTTTATCAATTAATGATTTTAGAAACAAATATAATATAAATATAAATTATATTTAATAAAGACTAATAATTTGTTTGCAAGTATATGAACAATAATACACAGGTTACATTGACCTTTTTCTATCTATCTATTCATTTATATTATATTATCAAATAATTGAGAATATAGTTAATTTAGGATTCATTTTATATCTACACTTAATATGTTGTCAATGTAGTGAAATAAATTTATTATCTATAATTTGTAATAATCATAATAAAAGCATCAGTCAATGTAGTGAAATAAATTTATTATCTATAATTTGTAATAATCATAAATAATAATCATAATAAAAGCATTTAAATCTGATCTGCCACTACACATTATTTGTGGATATTTGCTCAAGAGATATTTGCTCACATACCCTGCTTATTATTTCAACTAGTTCAATGACTATTTAATTCATCTGTATAATGCACTGTAGAAATGTGAATTAAATATATCCAATTATAATAATCATTCACACACATAGTATCATATCACATGTACACAGATTATTAAAGTACAGCACATGCACTTATATAAATATTATAAAATACTGAACATATTTCTGTTATTATTAATTATGGTTAGGTATAAAACAGATATATCAATTGTTAATTTATAATATATTATTCTACCACTACAATTAAGTGTTTACTTTCTAAATCATAATTTACTAATATCATATTAATATCAAATTAACTATAAATTAAACTTTAAAATTTACATTTTTTCTTATTAATAGTATTAATGAAATATTCCTAATCTAAATCAAATCTAATTCTTATCAATATCAATATCTAATCTAAATCTTATCTAAATTAATTTGCAGATCTCACGATATAAAGATTAAAGAAATTGAGGCTAAACTGAATTCCATGAAGTAAACATTATTTCTAATTGATTTTTAATCCTTTTATTGAAAACAATGTCGTAAATCGTATTTTCTGGATAAGTCTTGACGTTGCTTACACGGATTTTAACTTGGCTAGTGATTGTAGCAGAGGTACTTCATTAATAAATAATTAGTAATAGTTGTTTCGTACGGATAATGAAAATAATTCTCAATTTGTTGGTGAAAAAACAAAAAACTTAAATAATGAATAACACAAAGTGAAGAAAGTGTTGGAGATTAAAAAAATAAATGTAATGGTTTCATAAAAGTCTAAGAGTATTTCAGAGTTGTTATGCATTAAGATTGATTCTATTTATCACCAATTTGAATAAGTTTTCACTGAAGTTAGTCATTCCATCGTAACCTATATAATAAAACTATTAGTTGTGTTCAATTCTATTTTAATTTAAGAATAAGAGAATAATGTAGAATTATAAAAAATCGCAAAATAAAATATTGCAGAAGATATGACTTTTTATAAAATATTATTTAAATGTATAAATATATATTTATTTGATAGATCTGAATAGTGTAGAGTTGGGGGTGGATTATGTTGTAATAAAGCTAGGAATGTGTCCAGTATTTAAATATACTAAGAAATTATGTGTGAGTACTAGATATAAATAGATTATGTGATTACCCATGATATTTTTGATATTTTTGTATAATAATGTTATAATAAAATTATATATTTTAATTCAATTAAAAAGATTCTGAATTCATTTATATTTAAGTAATATGGTAAATAGTTAGCTGAGTAGGGGTGAGATTTACTAAGTGGATATAAGTAGTCAATGTTTTTAGATTAAATGAGTGTTTAAGTAAATTTAACCTGGAAAAGTGTTAATATCAATAATGGCAATCTTGTTTGACCCATTTTCTACAAGTATATCAACTCCAATGAGGTTAAGGTTCAGAATTCTTCTAAGATCAGTGATCAAAGCTTTAATGTTTGCTTCTTGTATTAATTTGAAGTCATTGCAATCTCCTGATCCGGCCTGTTAAGGAATTTTTGTTACAAATTCTTATAAAATCCACCTAAATCCTTCGAATCACATTATTTCTCTACAACATTAAAGATTTCTTATCTTTATTTTCAAATCATTACTCCGATCTCCAATGTACATAACACACAATTCACCTCTTTACACTGGCTTTTTACCCTGACTGACCACTTTACATTCACACAATGTCACCCTATACTAGCATCAAGTAACAGTGACCTTGTTTAAATGAGAAGAAGATTCTGGTTTCGAAACATCGTGAGAATTGAAAAATATTGTATCGGAATTTTCAGCTGCAAAATTTGTTAGAAATATAAATTAAATTAGCACATATGATCCCTTAGAGTGAACCCAAAACAAATCATTTTCAATAAACAACAATCTTGAATTATTTATAGAAAATTCAGAGTTAAAAACAAATAGAAGAAAGTATGTAAAAAAAAACAAAATGACTTTAACTTAATAATTATTAACTTGGTAGTTTATTATTTCATCTCCGAATAATAATCTGGATAAATTATATATTTGTTATTATATTTGTGATCGTATTTGAATCCCAACTGACCTAGATCATTATCGAGGTCGCGAATTGAAGGTCGTCGTACGACCTTACATTCCTCCCCTACCACAAACATCTTGAAGAGAACTGCGCTGTGGTTTACAAACTGTTGGGCAACGCATGGAGGTGAAATGTGCCGTAGTCCATCTTCATTGAAAACCAGGCACATTGTGTGGCAGAATTTCGAGCCCTGGGCTACATTTGGCTTACACACTAAGAGGTTGGGTCATGGGTCAGGGCATGCTTTGACATAAACTAGAGATTTCATAAGATAGTAAATACAGTTTTTGTTTGACAATAATATAATAATCGGGTATATTGAACAGGTGTTTTGAATTAAGTTTTAATAAAGTAATATTGTCTTATTGACTTACATTTTTTAACAATGCATATATAATGCAAATAAATACGTTATGATAAACAATTCATAGTACTAGATTATTATTAATTTCATATATGGTATAGAAAATGCAAAGTAAACTCTAAGCCATCTAAACTTAAGCTTACCTATAGGAAAATGAATATCATGGGACCTAAGTAAATTTGCATTGTGTTTTATATCAGTTGTCTGGAATTCCACAAAATTTGGAGTAAAGAAACTATTCAATCCTGTAAAATTTAAATAATTGATATTTAAATTTATAAAGAAATCATTAAATTCAGCAACAATTCTTTATTTTTAGATTATTATTATTATTATTATTATTATTTTAAGTTATTAACTATATGATTATTTTTGAATTAAAACCTTATATAATATAGTCTACATTACAATATTAAACTATTGTTTGCAATATGAATGATAAATTAGATAATGAAGATTTTTAAAACCATTTGATTTTGAATTATCTATTGTGGATTTCATAAGGGTATAGAGGTTTTTACGGCAGAGAAGGACCGATATGTCCTTTGTGAGATCAATTATCACATCTGGATGTAAGCATTCATACATCTGAAGTGGTCAATTAGTGTATTGTTAGTGCATTATGCAGGTACTTTAGTTTTAGATGAGAGATATACAGAGTTATGGGTTATGTAAGTTGATATGGCTAAAAGGTTGGCTTAGGTATTGGAGTTATAAATAATATTTACTCATCTACTATAATAGTTTTATTTAAATTATAATTTTTTATTAATTTTAGGTATATTAAATACATTGCGATTTAGATAATAAGTATAATGAACAATGTAATTAATAAGTTAAAAGAAAATTTAAATAGATTACATTATTCAAAAGAGAAAGTATCTTATAATTATTATGTATAACAATGGAATTAATTATGCAGTCTCATATTAATTATAATTAATTAGCTTAATCAATATGAAGTAAAAGTAATCAAGGAAAAAAGTATTAATTCTATATTGCTACAACTTATGATATTTTTAACAAATGACATTTCTCAAAAACCCCTTCTAATAAAAAGTGTTTATTTATATGGAACAAAATGTTTATAGGAATTTTACAAGGCGTGGGAGGTAAAACTAGTTGTATTTACTTAATATAGTATTCCATATGTACACTCGTGTTATGCAACTAAAAGTAAGTGTTTAAGGGTGGGGCGAAAATAACATGTATCATGGTCTAAAGATGAGAATAGATTCTGTTTATAAAAATCAAATTTATGATCTCATTAAACGGAAAAAAAAATTAAATAAGTTTGTATAATTAAGCATAATATAGTGTTTAGGGGTGTTTTACATAAATATGATTTAATATAAGTGTTACGCAAATATTAGAGAAAAAGTTTGTCATTGATTTTATTACGTTGGGAAAAATATACATCTAATAAAAAATTTAAAATTTATATTACAAATGTTTTAAACAATGTAATTACTTTTAAATAAATTCTAAACAATATATATATATACATATATATGTTTATACTTAACCCTTATTAGATCTATTATTATATAAGGAATCCAAGTCCATTCCAAACTTAATTTGTACTTGTTTTTATATCTATTGTAAATAAGTATTTTATGCAATCTAATCACTTTTCTTCAAAATTTTAGGCAAATCAATTTTGAAATTATTTTAAATTAAAATCAATGTACCAAACATAATTAACAAAAATAGTAGATACAGGAAATGCAAAGCATATTCCATTTAGTAGTATAATTGTATATATACAACACTGCATAAGATTCTCACTAGTTATTATAATATTCAAGATAAAAAGTTATACACATTTTTCATTCAATTCTATATATTACAGGGAATTTATAGACTTTATAGAATTTATAGACTTTGTAGAATTTAAAGACTTTAGACTAGATTTTATAGACTTTAGACTTTAGATTTTATAGACTTTATATTTTATAGACGTTAGACTTTATAAACTTTACAGACTTTATATACTTTAGACTTTATAGATTTTATAGACTTTATATACTATAGATTATTACTTTATCACATTATTAATAACAAATATTAATATATAAATCATAAAAAACTATCAAATTAATATAACCATATTGTTATATAATGATGATGCTGACAGAGGTTTTCATCTTTAAATAAAATCTATTGACCTTGAAAGTATTGAGGCGACATTTGGCTTCATCGTATCCCAAGTTGGCAAGTGCAATTTGGTCAGATATCTTATGCAGAATAACATCGAAAGGTCCTTGTCCTTCAATGTCTCTGTCTAGATCAAGTTTAACCACTCGTATATCACTGTGTCTGAGATGTGTAGTGGGGTTATTGTTTAGGGCACAGGAAATAGGTTCTTAGATTCTGGTATAGGTAATGTGGATAATGAAGTGGGGTTTGGTGAGGTGTGGTGTGGTGGGGTGTGGTGGGGTGTGGTGGGGTGTGCTGAGGTGTGGTGGGGTGTAGTGGTGTGTGGTGGGGTGTAGTGGGGTTTGGTGGGGTGTAGTGGGGTTTGGTGAGGTGTGGTGTGGTGGGGTGTGGTGGGGTGTGGTGTGGTGGGTTGTGGTGGGGAGTGGTGAGGTGTAGTGGGGTGGGGTGTTGTGGTGTGTGGTGGGGTGTAGTGGGGTGTGGTGGGGTGTAGTGGGGTGTGGTGAGGTGTGGTGGGGTGTAGTGGGGTGTAGTGGGGTGTGGTGGGGTGTGGTGGGGTGTTGTGGGGTGTGGTGGGGTGTGCTGAGGTGTGCTGAGGTGTGGTGGGGTGTAGTGGGGTGGGTGAGGTGTGGTGGGGTGTAGTGGGGTGTAGTGAGACGTGGTGGGGTGTGGTGGGGTGTGGTGGGGTGTGGTGGGGTGTGGTGGGGTGTAGTGGGGTGTGGTGGGGTATGGTGGGGTCGGGTGTGGTGGGGTGTGGTAGGGTGTGGTGGGGTGAGGTGTGGTGTGGTGGGGTGTGGTGGGGTGTGGTGTGGTGGGGTGTAGTGGGGTGTAGTGGGGTGGGGTGGTGTGTGGTGGGGTGTAGTGGGGTTTGGTGGGGATAGTTAGGTATGCTATGGTATGCTGAGGTGTGGTGGGGTGTGGTGGGGTGTGGTGGGGTGTAGTGGGGTGTTGTGGTGTGTGGTGGGGTGTGGTGGGGTGTGGTGGGGTGTGGTGGGGTGTGGTGGGGTGTAGTGGGTGTGGTGGGGTGTAGTGGGGTGTGGTGGGGTGTGGTGGGGTGTTGTGGTGTGTGGTGGGGTGTAGTGGGGTGTGGTGGGGTGTGGTGGGGTGTGATGGGGTGTGGTGGGGTGTGGTGGGGTGTAGTGGGGTGTGGTGAGGTGCGATAGGATTTGGTGGGGATAGTTAGGTATGCTGAGGTGTGGTGGGGTGGGGTGTAGTGGGGTGTAGTGGGGTGTAGTGGTGTGTGGTGGGATGTAGTGGGGTGTAGTGGGGTGTGGTGGGGTGTGGTGGGGTGTAGTGGGGTGTGGTGGGGTGTAGTGGGGTGGGGTGGGGTGGGGTGGGGTGTGGTGGGGTGTGGTGTGGTGTGGTGTGGTGGGGTGTGCTGAGGTGTGGTGGGGTGTGGTGGGGTGTGGTGGGGTGTGGTGGGGTGGGGTGTGGTGGGGTGTGGTGTGGTGTGGTGTGGTGGGGTGTGCTGAGGTGTGGTGGGGTGTGGTGGGGTGTGGTGGGGTGTAGTGGGGTGTAGTGGGGTGTAGTGGGGTTTGGTGGGGATAGTTAGGTATGCTATGGTATGCTGAGGTATGGTGGTGTGTAGTGGGGTGTGGTGGGGTGTGGTGGGGTGTGGTGGGGTGTGGTGGGGTGTAGTGAGGTGTGGTGGGGTGTAGTGGTGTGTGGTGGGGTGTAGTGGGGTTTGGTGGGGATAGTTAGGTATGCTATGGTATGCTGAGGTGTGGTGGGGTGTGGTGGGGTGTGGTGGGGTGTGGTGGGGTGTAGTGGGGTGTTGTGGTGTGTGGTGGGGTGTGGTGGGGTGTGGTGGGGTGGGGTGTGGTGGGGTGTGGTGGGGTGTAGTGGGGTGTGGTGGGTGTGGTGGGGTGTAGTGGGGTGTGGTGGGGTGTGGTGGGGTGTTGTGGTGTGTGGTGGGGTGTGGTGGGGTGTAGTGGGGGTGTGGTGGGGTGTGGTGGGGTGTGGTGGGGTGTAGTGGGGTGTAGTGGGGTGTGGTGGGGTGTGGTGGGGTGTGGTGGGGTGTAGTGGGGTGTGGTGAGGTGCGATAGGATTTGGTGGGGATAGTTAGGTATGCTGAGGTGTGGTGGGGTGTAGTGGGGTGGGGTGGGGTGTGGTGGGGTGTGCTGATGTGTGGTGGGGTGTAGTGGGGTGTGGTGGGGTGTGGTGGGTTGTGGTGGGGTGTGGTGGGGTGTGGTGGGGTGTAGTGGGGTGTAGTGGGGTGTAGTAGGTGTGGTGGGGTGTAGTGGGATGTAGTGGGGTTTGGTGGGGATAGTTAGGTATGATATGGTATGCTGAGGTGTGGTGGGGTGTAGTGGGGTGTGGTGGGGTGTGGTGGGGTGTGGTGGGGTGTAGTGGGGTGTGGTGGGGTGTAGTGAGGTATGGTGGGGTGTGGTGGGGTGTAGTGTGGTGTGGTGGGGTGTGGTGGGGGTGTGGTGGGGTGTGGTGGGGTGTAGTGGGGTGTAGTGGGGTTTGGTGGGGATAGTTAGGTATGCTATGGTATGCTGAGGTGTGGTGGGGTGTAGTGGGGTGTGGTGGGGTGTGGTGGGGTGTGGTGGGGTGTGGTGGGGTGTAGTGGGGTGTGGTGGGGTGTAGTGAGGTATGGTGGGGTGTGGTGGGGTGTAGTGTGGTGTGGTGGGGTGTGGTGGGGGTGTGGTGGGGTGTGGTGGGGTGTAGTGGGGTGTAGTGGGGTTTGGTGGGGATAGTTATGTATGCTATGGTATGCTGAGGTATGCTATGGTATGCTGAGGTGTGGTGGGGTGTGGTGGGGTGTGGTGGGGTGTGGTGGGTGTGGTGGGGTGTGGTGGGGTGTAGTGGGGTGGTGTGGGGTGGTGTGGGGTGTGGTGGGGTGTGGTGGGGTGTGGTGGGGTGTGGTGGGGTGTGGTGGGGTGTGGTGGGGTGTGGTGGGGTGTGGTGGGGTGTGGTGGGGTGTAGTGGGGTGTGGTGGGGTGTGGTGAGGTGTGGTGGGGTGTGGTGGGATGTTGGTGGGGTGTGGTGGAGTGATGTGTGGTGAGGTATTGTGGTGGGGTGTGGTGAAGTGTGGTGAAGTGTGGTGGGATGTTGGTGGGGTGTGGTGGAGTGATGTGTGGTGAGGTATTGTGGTGGGATATAGTAGGGTATGGTAGTGTGTGGTATGGTGGGGCATGGCGGGGTGTGGTTATGGGTGGTGGGGTTTGGAAGGGTGAGGTGGCCTATGGTGGTGTTTGGCGGGGTGTGTTGGGGTGTCGGAGTGAGGTGTGGTATAGTAGTGTATAGTAGTGTATAGTGGGGTGGGGAATGGTGGGGTTTAGTAGGTTGTAGTAAGGTGGGGTGGGGTTAGTTATGGTGTATTAGTGTATGGTGATATTTATTAGGGTGTAGTGGATTGTAATGGGGTGTGATGGGGTAGGTGTGGTATGGTATGGTGTGGTGGCTTGGGTGTGGTGTAGTGGGGTATGGTGAAGTATAGTGGGGTTTGATGATGTGATATGTTGTGTGGTGGGGTAGAATGGGATATAAAATTTAGGAACACAATTTGATATCTTCTATTATATTTGTTATATTAGATTTATATAAATAAAATAATTAATTAATATAAAAGGTATGATATTTTGTAAGATATTCATTATTTGTTTGTATAAAATGATAACAGCCAAATGCTATGATATATACACATATATCATTATATATTTATACACATACACAATGACATATTATATATAGGATATATAATATCTGACATGGTTTTCAAAATACATTAATTTATAAAATTAATGAACATTTTCACAAATTCATCAAATTATAGAGATCAGAATTTTGTTTTTAAGCTAATAATATGTTATGCTATTCTGGCTGTTATAAGTATCTAGTAATTGTATATTTACTATTGTGTTATTATTGCACATTGTCCTAGAGACACTATCCTAACATTGCATTCCATTGCATGTCACATATTATATTACTTAATGATTTAATATTAAACTACATTCTATGAATTTAGTTAAAAGAATAAATAAACAGATACAAACCATGCTACATGTATTTTCCAGTCTCTTATATAATCTACATGTATTATGCAATATGAGATGAACTTAACATAATAAATAGTTGTGCTTGATGAGGTCATGGGAGGTTATGTAATCCCTTCAGTAGCCTCAACATTATGTAAAGTGAACACTACACGTTAACTTTAAAATATAGAATATGAATTGTACAATATATACCATCACACCACCATCACACCACCACTATCACCACCATTATTACCACCACCACCATCCCCACTAGTATCCCACCCACCACCATCTCCACCACCATTATTACCACCACCACAATCTCCACTATATCCACCACTATCTCTACCACCATCTCCACCATTCCCACCACCATCCCATCCACCATCTCCACCACCACCACTATCTCAAACACCACCAACACCATCTCCACCACCACCATCACCATCTCCACCACTATCTCAACCACCACCACCACCATCTTTACCACCACCACCACCATCACCACCATCATCTCCACCACCATCATCTCCACCACCATCATCTCCACCACCATATCCACCACCGTCTCTACCACCATCTACACCATCCTCACCACCATCCCATCCACCACCACCAATACCATCTCCACCCCATCTGCACCACTATCTCAACCACCACCAAATCCACCACCACCACCATCTGCACCACCACCATCTGCACCACCATCATCTCCACCACCGTCTCTACCACCATCTCCACCATCCCCACTAGCATCCCACCCACCACCACTATCTCAAACACCACCAACACCAACACCATCTCCACCACCACCATCACTATCTCCACCACTATCTCCACCACTATCTCAACCACCACCACCACCATCTGCACCACCACCACCATCTCCACCATCATCTCCACCACCATCATCTCCACCATATCCACCACCATCTCTACCACCATATCCACTAGCATCCCACCCACCATCTCTACCACCATCCCCACCACCATCCCATCCACCACCAAATCCACCACCACCATCTCCATCAGTACCAAATCCACCACCACCACCATCTGCACCACCACCACCACCATCTCCACCACCATCTCCACAACCATCTCCATAACCATCCCCATCACAACCACCATCACCATCTCTACCACCATCTCCACCACCATCTCCACAACCATCACCACCACCATCTCCACAACCACCATCACAACCACCATCATCATCTCTACAACCATCCCAACCATCACCATCTCCACCATCACTATCATCTACACTACTACTATCACCATCTCTACCACCATCTCCACCACCACCATCTCCACAATCATCTCCATAACCATCTCCACAACCATCTCCACAACCATCTCCACAACCATCTCCACAACCATCTCCACAACCATCTCCACAACCATCTCCACAACCATCTCCATAACCATCCCCATCACAACCACCACCACCATCTCCACCACGATCTCTACCACCATCTCCATCACCACTACCTTCTCTACAACCATCTCCACCATCTCCACTACCACCACGACCATCCCCACCACCACCACCATCTCCACCACCATCATCTCTACCACCACCACCATCTCCATGAGAACCCTGCTGTATCATCTGCACCAGCACATTAATAATTTATATTTATTATTACCACAATTTCATATGTTATATATTTTTATGAAATTATTGTAAGTTTATAAAATCAATAACTTCTAAATATTTCTTTATCTTTATAGAATTATACTTTCTGGGAAGCTATATCTTATCTGAACAACTAAGATTTTCCATAAAAATAAACATAATATATTTTGAATACAAATTTAAGTTTTAATTATTTATTTCCTGGTTTGGAAATATAATTCTTTTGGTTTTCGAATAATCAAGAGAATTTTATAAATATATTTACCAAAACAAATATACCTCTACTATAACATCAATGTTCAACATAATTCATGTCTCATAATGTAATATTTCTGTCCAATGATTACATTACTTCACTCCTTATATGGATAACATACACTTCTACAGTAGGATAACACTACACTACTACAGTTATACTAACACCGTAACTGAATTAAAACAGTATATTGTAACTAACAGATAAAGAATTTATATAAGATAATTTCCAAGTTCATTTTAATAATTAAATCTCATTATATAATAATCTAAGCATTTGAAAACATTTTCCCAATAGGTATTTAATATGCAGATAATTTAGTAGCAATAAATTCTAATCTCTTTACAAAAAGTTCAAATTTCATATTTATAAACATTAGTAAGTTTTAAATACATATTTATAATGTAACATTAAGAGGTATATAATATCTTCAATTGTACATAACAAGTGTATATAATCACATTCAATACACTTCATTTAAAATATATTCCCAGATTTCATATAGTCAGATTTCAATAGTAATAATTACAATTGAGTTTAATGAGTAACAAAGGAATACATCAGTGAAAACCATGAAATAACTTTCATGAATACAATATAAAGTATTATATTACATCATGTATCACCAATACTCATATCATTGTAGACAAATTACTATAGGTTACATTTATACAAATAATGAATAATGGAATTCTATGGTAGAGTTGTATTTAACATGTGTAATATATTGTTATTAAATT
This sequence comes from Osedax frankpressi, assembly GCA_964035775.1. Classification (NCBI taxonomy): domain Eukaryota; kingdom Metazoa; phylum Annelida; class Polychaeta; order Sabellida; family Siboglinidae; genus Osedax; species Osedax frankpressi. The sequence continues at coordinate 70,213 of OZ038314.1, forward strand.
CAAATATAAGCATTATATTTAACATATATCTATGAACATACATAAACTTCCTACCTAATCACATTAAATTAACAAATTTATTTATTTATTAGTAGTATTTATACTAATACATTTTATATTTATATGTATTTATACTGAGAAACAATGTATTTAATCTATAATGTTAACATGGTGATGATTGATATTACACATTATGATTTACATGTAATTCAGAATTACAATATTTTATGATGATTATTATTATCTAATGATATACAAATGGTGGTTTACATTACAAAAATATGAAAATTATTTGTTATCATATTAGTATTTATTTAATGTTTAAATAATAATAATGTAATATGACTGAAATAGAATGTTCCGATTCATTTCAATTATTTAATTATAATTAAGTGATTGATTAATATAAAGACATATATTAAGATAAGATACAGTATATGACATACATATTTATGAAGAGCTTTGTTTATAATTACGGCCGGGTAATTGTGTAATTACATAATTATACTATATGATAGTTAGAATAACAGGACTTATTATATTTCGTTTTATAATGTTAATTAATATTTAAATATTAAACACTATCTTCACAAAATGATAACTTAATTATATATATATATATATAAATACTAATTACTAACAAACAATGTCTGTTGATGCTTTATTGGATTTGAAAATCATATTCTATAGAAAAGAAAAACAAAATAATGACCACCTAACAATGCTCCATATCTAACCCCATAGTCTAAACATTCTTATCAATGTGATCTAAAATATAAATTAATATTTCTTTATAATATCCTCATAAAACAAACAACAATGTGTTTGTTGGATTGTTCTTTATTAACAAAACATTTTTCCCGCAAAAGTAATTGAGTTTCATGATTAACAATCACAACTTACAATAACTTGTAAAAACAATAAATATGTCTTGTATAATTATATTCTCTAAAGGAGAAATATATCCATACTACAGTAGCAAATTGATATTGATAAGGAAACATATAAGTTAGAGGAATTACTATTGATTGATCTAAATAATAATTAAAAATTAAGACTTGCTAAGTATATATAAACAAATCAGTTTTTTGTGAACCTAGATAGAACCTAGAATATGTAGCCAATTTTTTATATAAGAACTGCATTCTCTGTTCAACCAGTTCAATAAAACAAATCAAACTATCTACATTCTTTTTTATAAATTCAATGTAAAAATTCGTTGTAAAAATTTGTCTATCAAACTATTAATAAATTTAAATTTAATACGAATATATCCAAATTACTGGAATTATTACTAATAATAATATATAAAAGTAATACAATAATCTATATATATTAATAATTACTAATCATATCATTTACAAATTATATTCCATAAGGAAACTCTGAAATAACACTTTTTGTAAAACTAATTTTCTTTTGTTAATTAAGATCGACTATTGTAATTCTTTATTGATATCATTCCAAGGTAAACTTATAAAAAGACTCGACTGTATACAGAAATCAACAAAACACATTAATATGTCTAAATAAACATAGAATATAACTAATTAGTATAGCCAGAGATTCTAAATCAACAATTTGCACTAATTCCTTTAAACTTAGTAAATTCTATTAAATACTTTTACTAACTGACACTACATACTTGTATAACTTACTTGAAATCTATAAACATTAGGCAGCAACTATCTACTAAAAACTAAATATAGAGTTATTGTGAACTGGTTGCATATAAGCTAAAAACCAGCTGTTTTTTTGTATATAATATTGTAGGAATAAAAGATAAATAATATGTTATTTAAATAAGTAAAATGATTGATGTTACTTTATCCAATCAATGAAATAAATATATCTCTTATGCCATAATGGAAAATAGGTATATTTAAATTTAATATATATATATATATATATATATATATATAATATGATCTAGAATTATCAGTTATTATTATAGAACAATATGATCTATTTAACTAGTGCATCTTATATGTATATATTGTAAATAGAGATACATATATAGTTAATGATATAATATCTATATTACATTAATATATGTATATGAGGGAGAGGGAGAGGGAGAGGGAGAGGGAGAGGGAGAGGGAGAGGGAGAGGGAGAGGGAGAGGGAGAGGGAGAGGGAGAGGGAGAGGGAGAGGGAGAGGGAGAGGGAGAGGGAGAGGGAGAGGGAGAGGGGAGGGGGAGGGGGAGGGGGAGGGGGAGGGGGAGGGGGAGGGAGAGGGAGAGGGAGAGGGAGAGGGAGAGGGAGAGGGAGAGGGAGAGGGAGAGGGAGAGGGAGAGGGAGAGGGAGAGGGAGAGGGAGAGGGAGAGGGAGAGGGAGAGGGAGAGGGAGAGGGAGAGGGAGAGGGAGAGGGAGAGGGAGAGGGAGAGGGAGAGGGAGAGGGAGAGGGAGAGGGAGAGGGAGAGGGAGAGGGAGAGGGAGAGGGAGAGGGAGAGGGAGAGGGAGAGGGAGAGGGAGAGGGAGAGGGAGAGGGAGAGGGAGAGGGAGAGGGAGAGGGAGAGGGAGAGGGAGAGGGAGAGGGAGAGGGAGAGGGAGAGGGAGAGGGAGAGGGAGAGGGAGAGGGAGAGGGAGAGGGAGAGGGAGAGGGAGAGGGAGAGGGAGAGGGAGAGGGAGAGGGAGAATACTATGTTATAAGAATTATTACATTTTATTGTTTCTATCGATTACGATTTATATAATACAAATTATATGTTATATTATTATATATTTCTTAGTTGATGTATATAATATTTAATGTACAATACTACTACATATATAAAATTTAACAATGATATACAATGATATTACAATTACTTTACTGAATATATATATATAATTTATAGAATATTTGAAATAACTTTAAATTTCTGTAAAATGCGATAATATATGTTGTTTTATCAGTAACAAACTAACAATTAAACTACCTAGGAAATTAATGTTGATTTGTATATAATTTTAAATAATACTTATGCATTAAAAAATGTGAATACCTTTTGCAAATATTTAAAAATTCTTGAAATTTTAATTTCTCAAGCTTCTTTTCACTTAGCCAATATCCGATAGTTTTCATAGTAATTTTAAATGATAATAATATTTTATAATCAGTATACGCTAATACTTGGCAGATTTAATGAACTATATGTAATTGTACATAAGTTATAGTAATAAATAATGAAATATACATAATTTTTGGATTACAAAATGTAAACAGGAAATAGCGCTTGGAATAAAGGTAACAAGAGAATATATTACCTGACAAATATTCATAAATATTATTATATCTCTATAAATTTACAAGAATATTCAATAATATTCAATTGATATTGAATACAAAATATTCTTATAATCATTCTAATATATTAAGTTATCTGAAATATTATAGTAAATATATATATATATATATATATATATATATATATATATATAGCTACGAATTGATACCATTCTACAGATACAAATCTTTGAACAAGAATATGTTATGAAGATAATATATGCATCGATGAATTCTAATCGTTGAAGATATATGATGTGTCCTATCAATAATATTTTAAACACTATGATTGTCAACTCGTAAAATAATTTTTAGACTAAAAATAAGGAATGTTTATTGATTATTATTAAAAACTACGAAACTTTATTTCATTACTAGGATGTAGTAGTCATGGAGTAAGGTTTGACTATCCAACACAAATTGCTCACGATTCTTATAGACAATATTGGCGAAACGGTTCAGGATCTATGAAACAACTAACCAAAAAATGAATTTGTTCCCAATTGTACTATACGAGTACACTAATAAGTATTGCAACATATAAATTATACTAGTTTCACTCATGAAATCAAAGATAGATGAGACTAACATATAGAAAGATTACTTCAAGATAATTTATTAATATTCGATTTACTTATTCATGTAAACAGCTATTGTTATAGTAATTTGTATTATAATTTCTTTGTAATAATTTTTGGTATTTTAACGAACCAACTTTTAATGTAAAAACTATTTCTATGTATTATTTGGTTTTTCCCTAGTTCATTTTATTACGATCATTTTAGCATTACATTCTAAAGGTTAAATACATAACATGTGACTATTATTCATGTATAAAACTCTACTTAGTACCGGGATTTTATCGTAACAGATAATATGAACATACATAACTATCATAAATGTCTTAAATATCAAAAATATTGAATACTAATTAATTTAGAAAATCTTGTGTCTATATCATCTGCATTAGTGATCTTATTTTTATTAGTGATTTCATCTTCTTCATCAGCAGCATATGTATCTGCTACCTTCATCGGTTTCTTCATCTATTTAATCTTCACTTATTTCTTTTTACTATATATCACCACTTCAACTAATAATGTTAACAATATTTCTTTTTGAAACTGTTATATGGTTAAATTATAATATTGACTACTAAATTTTGTATTTTTTATTTCATTATTAAAACGAAACAATAACTATCCACTATTATTATTTAATCATCATTCCATCTCTGCTCCAAATTAAATACACATAAATCCCCCAAAATACCACTATTCGCATCTTAATCCCGATCCTAATCCGACCAATAAATAAATATTTAACATACAATTATTAAAATATAAATAATTGTTATATTCGAATTGAGATCATTGACAATTTATCAATAGTATTATTTAATTTTAAATTTTTATTACAATAACAATTTCGTTTATTCCGTACTTCATTTAAATTATAAGTTTCACAATATTTTACGTTTTATTAAACTCCAAGAATATTTCAGGCCTTAATAATTCATTAGATTTTAAGATAATGAAATTTCATTATCTCTTACCCGAAAATAAACATTCCTCGACATCGTCGAATCCTAGACAAAGCTCTATCATGTCTCCAATCTGTCTTCAAACAAATTCAAGACCATTTTTAATAATCGATCATAATAATCATATCATAACCGTAAACTACTGCCGCTTAACTCTACTCAGTCACAACGTACATCAGTTACTAAATTACTTTTAATTACGTTACATTTATTAGTCCACAGGTATACACTAGATTGACACACATATCATATTAAGATATAATGTATCCCTAATTGAATAATTCTTATAGAATGAATATATATATTGAAAGTTGAGTTGCTTACAATTTTAATTAATTTATTTATTCTTACATTAATTTGGGTATATCTCGACGATTCTGAGATCCTCATCATTTCATAATATTGGTTATATACCTTAAGTATAAATTATTAAAAGTGCATGCTTATATTTCTTTATCAAAACAAATATACAAATATTTTATGAATTTATTATATGAATTTCTTATGGTATTCTTATGCCCTTAACAATATCTGTAACAAATAAGCACAATTTAATTTTTATCTTAGAATTTACAGTAGTCCCAACTATGACTCTGGGATTCTTTTTAATATATTTGCCCATAGTATCTCGAGCTAAACAAATCAATATAAATGAATAATTATATTATATAGTAATATACATTTATTAATTTTACATTGATTTTTATAAAAATTCTATAAAAATATATTTAAAATTTAGCATTTAAAATTTATTACATTCTAGATACTAATCACCTAATATTATAAATTGCAAATATTTACATAAATTTCAATATTTCCATTATTAAAACAATTACCGTTCAATTGAATTTTTGTAATTAATTTTATAATTGTATATAAATAATATGTAAGTTTTGCATATAATATACACACACACACATATATATATATATATATATATATATATATATATATATATTATATTATAATTATATCAGTAAATAGTTAGTTCTTAATAAAATATATTCTCTTGGAAACAGTGATAATTAATTAGATGTATATATATATATATATATATATATATATATATTAATATATATACAACTAATTACATAGCATGTAATGTATAAATATTTGTTTCTGTATACTTCTATATACTTCTATATACTTGACTATTTAATCATGTATTACATATATTTAAAATAAACTAGTACCGATGATATCAACATATTATACAAACGGTATATATCATACATTTATGTTGCTTTTATATTATATTATATTCTACTACTATTCTTATTAGTATAGACTAATAGTATGTTATCTTACATTTCTCCATAATATACTAATAGTATGATAATATATAATCTAGTAATATAAAGAAAATAGTATATATAATATTATAAAATGATAATTATTTAATATAATATTTTTATATTATGTGAAGCGATAATTTAAAATTTTATAAAAATAAAAAGTAAAACAATTTAATTAACTTATCAGCAATAACAACACATGTATTAAATACTAATAAATCATAATAATAGTGTTGATTCGTCATGTATCATTGAATAGACTGATTAAAATATCTAAATCTATGTTGAATATTTATTAATGTTAGTTAATAATACAATTTCAACATTCTTGTATTTACCGTTAAATAACCTAACTATTCATGAGATGAATAATATTGATGTAAAAGTTAATTATACATTATATAAGTGCAAGAATTCACAATTGTTATTATATTAAAGTTAATTATTCAAAGTCAAAGTAGAACTTTCATTGAGAGATGCCACGGAAAATGCAAAATACCAGAACCCCAAAAACTAAAATCAAGCGAACACACAGTATGCATTTAAGATGTTAACTATATATATATAAAGTACATACATTAGTATATATTATTTAATATATTCAATTATAATTATACACCGTTATATTATATATTTATAAATGTTGGTAAACGGTTTGTTATATAAATTTACAATATTCCCCAATTAATTTAATAATTAATTATAGATTACAATATTTTACTATGTTTTTTCTAATTTATATATATATATATATATATATATATATATATATATATATATACCTATGCATATATTATAATATATACATCTGAGTTATTTGATATTCTAATATGGCTAATTATATGGGTCATAATTTTATGTTAGCCATTCATTAGTTAATGTAATTAAATACATTTCATAGCAATATAAATTATATTAATTAAGGGATTCGGCATTTTCATTAAAAATAATAATATTTATCATGTTATTTGTATTTATTATATAATCAAATGGATAGTATTAACTATGTAAATTTAATATATATTATTTATATATAATTTAATTCTTAATAATATGTATTTAGGTTCATCTTTACAAAGGACAAGACGAATCGCTACTCCCCGAAAGTTGGCAATACATACAACAAGAAGCATACCCGCGAAAATACTTAAGAAAACAGTGACACCAATGAGAGTTAAAAAAATGAATTTCTTACCACGCCCACGTACTTCAAGATCTCCAAAAAGAGGCGCTGCACCAATACCTAGACCCAGAACACCCGCACTTCGCACAGGCGCGATAACACAAACTCGCACCCCTCGTCGTTCTCGTGCGGTTGTAAGTTTATCCGGAATGCCTGTAAATAAAGTAGCTGTGTCAGCAACACCCCGTTTAACTAGGCCCCGTACAAGTGCTGTACGAAAGGTTTGTAAACAGAATTCGAAATATCGCACGACTATCTTATGCGCAAAAAAGTCGATTAATAAAACAACAGGTAATAAAACTACACTTGCCACTCTGCTTCCAACTGCCGCACCCCTTCAAAGGGTCAGACAGCGTACGAGGAAATCAACGCCCAAGAAACGAACTTCTACGAACGCGTGCAGCTTCAGTTATAACTACAAGTTGGTGAAACGGAAGTTAGATATTATCTCAAATGTCAATGCGACTCCGGCGATGGTGAAACAAGCGAAACCTGCTCAACATATCGAAGTTCTTCCCAAAATGATCAAGAATCCTATCAACGTAGACTCTGTAACCACTCGCTCCAATACTGAGAGTCAACTCGATGAGATCAAGCGTAATACATTACTTTGCCATCGCCGATACGCTAAACTTCCCGATAAAGAAATCGTAATGTTTTGGCTGTGTTCTTGTCCGAATATCCAGGATATCTCGACACAATACCTGCACGACTATAGAACTGAATGAATAGAATTGCTTGAAATAAATATTTAATTAAACATTTTTACCAATTATAATTTAAATTACTATAACCTACACATTCAGTATACCTTTGAATATGAATATCGGGTAGTTTATTGAACGCATATAGAATATTCCGAATATAATAATTAGCAATAATACTAAGTATATAATTATCCAGGAAACTAAGTAATTATAGTTTTTTCATGTATGATCAAAATGAAATTATATATTGTACCTGCATTACAAATATATTATGTTTATGTTGTATTTAAAATAATTATATAAGATTATATAAGAAATACATTGTATGGTTTCTTGGGTAACTATTTTATATTAAATAAGTAACTAATTAATTGAATATAATTTTATTATTTAAATTTACACGGTATAATTCTATAAATTGTTATTTTATTTTGATTCGAGTGAATATTTCATATTAAATCCTTTATTAAGTCGTTAGTTATAACTATATTTATTATTTATATTACGTAGTCTGTAATTAATTATACTTACATATATGCTTTGTTTATTATAATATACATAACTAGAAATAATTCTTAATATAATTCCAAAAAATGAATTCAATTACGCAATATTTTAAAATTAAACTTTAAAATTATAAACAAAACAAATAATTAGGTGAATATTATAAATATGGAAATTATTTTATAATTTAATTTGTATTGGTATTAATATATTTTTAAAATATATTTTTAAATATCATAATTTAGCTTTTCGTGTTATATCATATTATTCTAATTGTAATTTATGTAGATACATATTATTATATTTATGTTTATATTATGACATTTTATATTAAGGTTAATTTGAATTTCTTTCTTAAATTGAAATTCTCAATGAAGTGTGATGTATCTTATTAAGTTAAATTAGTGATTATCATTTTTGAATATACTTATATATTTATAAGAAATATATTCTAAATACCGAATTTGATATATGCTATACATAAATTAGTATACATAATTTTTTTTCAAAGAAAATGTATTTTATAATTTTTTTTGATTAGTTGATTAGTAAAATCATTGATGCACATATATTTATAATAAAATTAACTGATAAGTATTAATATTATATATGCCAATTATCTAATAAATAGACATACATTATAACACAATATTTGAAAACAGTAATATTCAAGATTAATCTTGGATAATATTTAATAACAACATATGTATTATATATTACTTATTTAAGAAGTATATTATGTTTTAAATAAATATATTATATGGTTATCTCATAAATATATTCATGTAAGTATTAATGTTAATAAAATATATCAGTATCGTATTCGATGAAAAATAATGACTTATACTCCTGCATATATTAGATATCACTTATTTAATAAAACACGTTTGTTATTATTTATATTATATATGTAGCCTTGCTGGCCAAGTTCAAGGATCACAAGAATTAAGTTCAATAACGAGATTTTATTATTATTATTAATAAAAAAATGCTCACAGCGGAAATGTAACTATCCTCATAAAGGCATCACAGTTTTATATTGATTCTAGATATTAATGAAGTGTAAATATTATCCACATGCTCTTATACTAATTTCAGTCACGCTCTGATACACATCTATACAATAATTACAAATTTATATAATCATAACACAATTAAATAATAATACTTTTATACAATTAATTTATTATACATATTTATTATTCACATTGCAACACTTTCATTCTATTTATAAGAACATTCACACTCTGTAATCCATTTCATACGGTTACACACACATATATAAACTTACCCACACAGACTCACACACACACATACACACACGCACACACACACACACACACACACACACACACACACACACACACATATATATATATATATATATATAAATATATATATATATATAGATCATATATAGATCATTATAGTCTATGTATTTCTTTTTATTATAAATATGTGTAATACTTATTATAAAATAAAGTAATACTTTTAAATTATATATATTAATTAATACAATACAACTTTTATAAAAAATATCTGGAACATTTTTTTCAAATTATACAATTTCAAAACATATTTTAATATTAAATATTATAATTTAAAGAGTATTAGATAAGTATTTAATATGACGAATAATAAACGAAGATACATATTTTGAGATATCATTTTATTTTACACACTTCTAATTAAATATCTATTATAATTATAACTACATTTGAATATCACTGAAATTGTCCCAAGACATTTGTTGTATTTTGAATATCGTAATAACATTTTGCATATATATTTAGCATGTGTCCGAAAAATAGAAAAACTTATAAATATTAACAAATTTGATTAAATTTAATTAGTAATCTGATTTTCCTATTTTCAGAATAAATTGGAAATGATATACCTAAATATATTTAATTAGATACTTACTGCGTATATAATAACTACTATCGTAATATTATACAATTGAATATATATTATAAACTCTATAGGTATATTTATATTACGTGAACATTCTATTGTTATTGTTATACTTCTATGTAATATATATATATTATGTAATATTCTACGCCTAGTAATTGTTATATTTTAGCAGTATATGTAATTTTTTACTATTTTATGATATATTCTGAGTTTGTTTAGTGAATTGTGTGGGATTAGTGGTAAATAATATTATTGTATTTAAGTAAATAATCATATATATTTTTTATATAAATTACATTAATTAATAATTTATCATTATATTATTTATCATTATATATTTTATTTTTAATTAATTATAATAATTATTGTATTTAATTATATTTAATAACTTACAATTTATTTAAAATGTAAATATATGCAACATACAAAATTCATTATAAATAACCACAGTGAATCAAATAGTTTAAAATGAACTATGAATATGATTCCCCATTAAAATACAGGAACAAACATATCTGTAAATATAAACTGGAGAAATGCTATGCATATAAAAACTATAAGGATATGAACAACCAGGCCCTGCAGATGACGTACATTAAAAATTACATTCATCGTAACATTCTGGGTTTTTTATTATTATAATGCAATATATTGAGTATATACTCAATATATTTGATTATAATACATATATATACATATATATATATATATATATATATATATATATACATATATATATATATATATATATATGTATATATATATATATATATATATATATGTATATATATATATATATATATAATATACTTACATACTTAGATTATATATATATACTTGTTAATTATACTATTATAATTTAAGTATAAATATATGTAATAATCAATGATTACATTTAACAATATTTAATATCGTTTAGTATTCTTTGTTATATTGGAACCAATTCATTATATAAATACCAATTAAAAATAATATTTATCAAAATAGCCATCGGAAATGAATTTCTATCCGAAGATACAACGGAACAGGACAAATATAACTTAGAAGCTTTTGAAGAGGAAACTAAACAAGTTTCTAGCGTAACATTATTTTGTTAAGTTCTTTAAACTAATATTGTATTGCATATTATAATAATACAAATTAGTAAACTATATTTACATAAATTAATTCAAAAATAGAAGCACAAAGATAATAAAAAGGCAAGAAGGTTAAACAGAGAAAGAGAAGAGATAGCTCGGCGTGCAAATTTAAGGAATACAAATGAATTAATCCGTACGATAGATGACAATGAGAAGTACGTTAAGGTCAATATTTGTTTGACTAATATATTTAAATAAATAATTCTTACCTATGTAAATAAGTCTTATATGTATTCAATACTTATTACAAATAACATTATTATGAATAATTCAGATTTATATCAGTTATAAATAACATATTATAAATATAATATAAAACATTATTATGAATAATTAAGATTTATATCAGTATCATTGAAATATTTTTTTTCATATATCAGTTTTTTCTAAATAATAATATAATAATATATATTATATATTTATATATAAAGTAAATTTTATATATTGATATGTTATTTTAATAATAAATCCATACAGTAAAAGTATATTTTTAATAATTTTTTACATAACAATTGTAATAAATTATATATAGAAAGTTATTTCATATTAATTATTCATATCACTTAAATGAATGTAAATTATATAAATTTAAACATTCAGCAATAAATTAATTTATTATTAGTATTAATTAATAATTCAAATAATTTGTTGGCGATGTTGCCATATATAATATATATTGTTATATTTAGTGTAACATGGTATATAAATAGTAATTAGTTTGTTGTCATTTATACATAATATAGTAATAAAGTAATTTACAGTTTTAAATTATACATACTCGTATAATAATAATAATATATATATATAATCAAATCTAAACTATCTATAAGCAAATGCTCCATCTAATCTTATCTAATATAATCAAATACAAAATATAAACTATCGAGATCTTCTAAGATCTACAATACAATATTTTTCTAGTATTGAATAATAACTAGTTTCTTTTATTATACGGCCAGTATAATCGACTTTGTATTCCTCTATTTCAAAATTATTAATAAGAAACTAATATCGTTAGTTCTAATAATAAGTTTCATTTTATAAATATAGTAACATTTAAATAACTTTAGTAATAATTAAATTACTGATGACTATGTATAGAACATAGATCTGAATTAAGCCGTTATTTGATGTCTAAAGGCTGGTTTAGTTGGTTATTATAACGGGTAGAGAAGGCTTTTCACTAGTAGCCTTTACTAATGAATTCTTATACCTCGTATCTATAAAAAATACTCCTATTAGTTTACCCCTATAGTCCTTAAGGTTCCAGATTAGCATGTACTGGGTCTATTTTCCTTCTAAATAGCTATCTAACTGATTTTGATTTATTCCTAAAATAGTAGGATATTAAATTCTTATACATATCCTATTGTCACTAACACAAATGAAAATTAATTAATTAATTCTAGAATAAGTAATGTTTACTTCATTTACATCTACAGTATTTTCTACTCTTTAAATTACTCAATATTTTAAAGTAAGATTTCACTTAACCGACTTTGTTTTATTATTATACATAACCATAAGGTCCTGGTGAAATATTTGTATTATCATTGTAACAGCTTGATAACAATTTTATTTATCTATTTCTATTTGTCATAAACGTTTGATAATATTATTCCATTATAAAATAAATTACATTAAATAATAATAATAATAATAAAAGTAATATATTATATTTTATAAAGACTATCAATACAACCTATTTTAGTTATTAATTACTGAAATTGGAGAAGAGAGAATGTATGATATCAATGAACAATTTAAAGATGATTATATAAAAGGGATAGATAACATTGAAATAATTCACATGGTTAATATATATATATATATATATATATATATATATATATTAAAGTTATATAATATTGATATTATTAGTTTAATTAAACTTTTCATAATAATAAGAAAATGAAAGATAATTGGAAAATAATAACTAAGAAATTAGTCTTAGATGCTAAGAATCATGAGATTATTAAAACAAAGACTTATGAAAATGAATTAACAAAGTTACATTATATTATATTTAATTTATTTTAATTATTATTATTATCTTTGCTATATTTAAGATACATGAGTTATATTTATAAAAACCTTACTCTACCTAACTGTTCTACATCATCCAATTATATCATATACATATAGAAATTAACGAATTAACTAATTAACATATGCTAAATATATAACTATTAGTTACAATATATTAAATACAAACATAAAGTAAAATAAACGCGGAATTCGCTATAAAAAAACAACAATATATAACGGAAGATAAGTTGGTGTATGATGAAGTTAGGATAGAATATGACGCCATATTGAAACAGAATGTGATTTTATTTCAACTCGAGAATAAACAGAAAATTCAGAAACAAATGGATCTAGAGAACATTAAATTCCAAAACGAAGTCAAAGTAATGATTATAGTATAGTTCTATATTATATATATATATATATATATATATATATATATATATATAATCAAATTATTATATAATGTCTCATTATAAGTTATCTATGCGATCTTAAACAAGATTGTAACAAGATCACATTTAAAATTATTCTTTATTTATATGGGTATTAACATTAACTTATGTGATATATAGCGATAAGATTACGATATTTTTGTATATAAGAGATTAAATTGCACTGAAATATTACAACTATATTTTGTTTAATAATACATTAGCTGAATAATAACCATTACAGTCAATTTAGATACATATACTCCTTTAGATCCATTATTAGATGGTGTAAATTATATTTATTTTTGATATTTACAATATCATAATTTTAAAACATACATTCAGTTTATTTATTTCTTATTGTTATAGATTTAGTTGTAGATATAGTTAACATATAGCTTGTAATACTTCAAAAATATATCTAATACAATTTATTATCCACATTAATATAAACATAATTGAATACTATAAGATAATATATATATATATATATATATAAATATATCTATATATACATATATATATATATATATATATATATATATATATATATATATATAATATATATATATATAAATATATATATATATATAATATATATTTATGTATATATATATATATATATATATATATATATAAATAATATATTACTCCAATAACTAGTTGTTGATGAATATACTTGATGACCTTGATAATACGATCGATGAACTTTATGTATCAATTATTAGACTTCATGATAATAATAAGCAATATAAAAAGGAATTATGTGATAGTCACACTGAGTTCGCCATCTATAAGAATATTTATTCTTTGGACACATGCGTTGTTTATCCAGCGGGCAAGACTAATGAGGTTGGTAGAGAAAATGAAAAAAAGATAATAAGTTCAAAGAAAAATAAATCCGAAAAAAATAAAAATATTGCACAAAAATCAAAGAAAACAGAACCGATGCATATTTTAGAAGAAATAACGAAAATAAAACAGTTACAGAAAAAAGAAAAATATATAAAATTAGAAAATATTAAAAAAAAAGAAAAGAGAAAGAAAAATGAAGAAATTAAGATGAATGAACAAAAAAATATGTTTAACCGAATAAAGAAGAATTAAAAATAAGTAATATCAACAAAAAAACAGAAGAAAGATAAAATAGAAAAGAAAAGGTAAAAACTGAATACAGTCAATAAATTTATTTTCATTTATTAATTAATATTAATTATAGGCACCGTATGAATAATTAATACACTTTAAAAGTTGTAATAAACTTATTTATATTTATACTACAATTACAATCCATTACAAATATATAATAATGCTTACTAATACATTACATACTCATCACTACCATTACTACTAAATCATATTTTATAAATTGAATAACATACAATTTATAAAATATCAAAATATTAAAAAATGCAAATCATTACACCTACATCACATTAATGTCTTATTGAACTTATTAACTACGTATTGCATTTATTAAATCAAGTCCTAAATAATAATACCAATCGATAATAATACAAATTGGTATCACCACAAATGTTGTTTATCTTTTAAACAAGCTATACTTATTAATGTCCTTTATAATATTAATTTAAATATCTGGGAAACTATTGTAGGAGATCATAACCTACTTTTATCAACAATATTTTAAATAATTATAAGTATACAATAATATTTATACTTATATTTATATTCTTATATCATTAAATATAATTATTAGTATATCATGATAGCAGATGTATGGTTCACGTATTATTAGTATGCATGTCAAAAGAGTGAGAAAATTTCTTAATATTATTAGATAGACCAGAAAATTAATTTCTATTATTGACTATTAGAAACACAATATTTTCTTTTGATAATATCTGGAGAGAAGCCAAACATTTATCGTGATATCGCTACGTAATAACATTACGTAATTGATTTCATATGATAATAGAGACTTATTATGTGATTATCTGAACCATAACATCTAGTATTTATTTATTATATGAACCCTTACTATACAAACCACGCCTATGAATAACGCGCAATGGTCACGCCTATTTCATCATAACTAAGTTATATATTAGGAACGCCACATTTCTATTATTATTAACCACGCCCATTGACCAATAACGTACCCGGATAACTCTATACTATTTTATGAACCTAGACTTACACTCGCATTATAAATTTCAATATTCCTACCTCATCATTAATAGGAGTATCTATTACAGACCGTAATATTAAAATTAAATTATGAGATTTTAATCAATATTCCTCTTAATAGATGGTCATTGATATTAGATAGGTTTATAAAGCTACATTGTGTAGGGCAAACCACTGACAATACCGATATAGTCAATCTTATTTAATTATTACACGTCGATACCTACACCGATAATCGATGAATTCCAGCTGTGTAGAGATTATTGTGTTATTGACAATTGTCTACATTGCTATGGGTTATCCGCTCTTCGATACAGAGGCGAGTGAGGCTTTAGACGTCCAGGTTACTGTATTAGGTAATTGATAATTGATAATTGATAATGTCAAAGAATGTTATACCTTATAAAATTGAATATTGTATATGTAATTGTATTTGTATTTGAAAATTTATATTAATTTCATGTTATTATGCGCAAATAGTGAATGATATTTATATAATATGACATTCATAAATATTTAATTTAAAAATTGGATATATTTATTAAATTAAATATTAAAAATAATTCAAATAAATTTTATATTTCATTTAAATTTGGTATATTTTAAAAAGTATTTATGTTTATTTAAAATTATACTTTAAAATTTAAATTATAATCCATTCGTAAATAATACTCATCCATATCTCAATCATTTTATTATTAGATAAAGAAAACAATAATTAATTAATAAGAAATCTACTACAATATTACGGTATACACGATTTAATGACCATATATATAATTGAATTCAACAAGTTGTATTTCTTATTTACGATATATAATTGTTGAAGTTTACTTCACATTTAAAATTTTTTAAAAATTATTTTGATAAATGATATTATTTTTATTTTTTATTTATATTTAAAAGTATTATTTTTATATTATTTTTAACTTATTTTATAAATTTTTTGAACTTTTTTCCAAAATAGATTTTCTATATAATTTATAATATTATTTATTTAATATATATTATATAATTTATATTTATAACTTATTTTAAAATGATATTATTTTCTTTAGTAGCTAAATACCTTCTAATAAATCATAATCTTATATATTTTATATCAATAATTCATCACTACTAATATAATAATATGTATACAATGTATAGTATTTTTTAAACATTTAGTAGTTATTCAGTATATTGGTTTTATATAGTTTATTGTTTAAATTTAATTTGATGCTATGTATTCACTTTTAATTTATCTATTGGTTTTAATTACAATTTTTCATACTTGTTCATTTATTATTATAGAGAAAGAATGAGATATAGAGTCTATCAATTGTTTTCCGCGGTATATTGATATATATGATAATTAATTATTGAATACATGTGTGTGTAGTTGTGTATATGTATGCGTATGTATAAATTAATAACGCATGTGTATGTTAATGGTATATTTTAAATGTTATATTAAATGTATAATAATTCATAACATATGTATTCGTTAAATAATTAATATCATACGATGTTATATATTATTCTTTAGGAAAGAATCCTGGATGCAGATTTGGTCATTTTAGAATTCTTGGATAGATTAGTCACTCGAGGAAAACAAATAGCCATATCGCATTTCAAGGTAATTATTAATACTGGTTGAAACTAATGTAATTAATGTAATTCATAGATAAATTATAAGTGTTGTTCCCAATAATACTCAAAGTAAAATCTAATTTTAAATTAATTTAATGTCTAATTTTGAATTAATATTATGTTATAATATCTAATTAATATATATAATGTTAAATTAATTTTAACACTAATTTTGAATTGATACATGACTATTATTGAATTAATATTAAGATACAATTTAAAATTATTTTTGAGATGTATTTTAGAATTAATATTAATATCTAAAGTTAAACCTATAAAATTTAATATATTATCATATCAACAATTTTAATTTACCAAGAAAACACAAATTTTTACATAATTGTATTTTCACATAATATAAGTAAAATATTTGTCTAAAAAATATAATATACATAATTTTTGTAACAATTATTAAAGTTGAGTTATTGTTCTAGATAATATTATATATATTACATGTTTAATATTCCGATATTTTTTCAAATTTTATGTTAATATTTCTAAAGTATTGTATTATGAAAATGACGACATAATTGGTTAATGTATTTAATATTTTACTATTTTAATGTATTTAACTTTTTTATGAATACAATTATGAATACAATACTATATTAATTTCTTCTTTATTTTATCTTATATTTTATTATTGCCAGATTAGTATCGTAAAATACTTAATTAAAGATGAATGTTTTCCAATGTTTTATAACTCTATAGAGATATATCTGATTCCGATGAATTATATATATATATATATATATGTGTATAATTATAACAATACAAACATAACCACTTTTTTAAACAGTTACTCCATGATAAATCTAATATATATATTTTACATTTATTTTTGAATTATTAAATATCTATCTTTATTAAAATATGTATACAAATTCTTTAATTTTGTAATAATATGGTATAAAGGATCATATTTCGGTTTGCAAATTCAGTAGTAATTGATTAGCTGATACTTGTAGAGATTTATAAATCTATACATGTAAACATTTATATATATGTAAATAAAAAATTATTATTTATTTAAATTTTAAATAAAATGTATAAATGAGAATATAAATCTATTGTATATAATTGTATATACTTTTTAAATTATACCAATGAAACAGAGGTATACATTAGATATTACATTAGATATTCTTGTAAATTATACCATCGTTAACAATGCATTAATGATACCTCTTAAAAGTCAATATCAAATCGTTTTCGATGCCGTAATGCTATATTAAAATGTATACACATTATAAACATAAACAATTTTAATTAATATATTGCTTCAAACAATATTATTAACATAATACATTACGTTATTTTCGTGCAAAGAAATTAATCGTAACAAATATGATAAACATTTTTAGTTATTAAAGTAAAAAGCTTGTAATGGAGGTACAAATGTAGGAAAGTAAAAAGCCTGTAAAGGAGGTGCAAATGTAGGAAAGTAAAATTCTTGGTAAATGGTTCTATTTAAGTTGAAACGCACAAGAGAACCTCGTTATATCATAGTATGTGTAATTTACATAGGGTAGTAGAGTAGTTAATATAATGAGGTTAGAAATTCATAATAGTCTAGTGTTAGTTTTACGTTAAGTAGTTATCTTTATATATGTGGTTATTCATAAGTATGTAGTTAATTGAGTTGTAGGTAGTCATTCAGTTTATACTGTGTAATATGTTTTTAATGTTTGTGGAGTAGCATTTCCAAAATAATTAGAACTTTGACAGTATAAATTAATAATATATACTATATACTGTATACTGTATACTACTGTATAAAATAACCGAAATAATGTAATAACATGTATTTTTATTTAAAATAATATATTATATATTTTATTTCTACAATGTTACATAATAAAATCATATTCACACAATCAGCTTAATGAATTGCGAAAAAAAAGATCTGGCATCAGAAAATGCTTCTTCCATGCAATAAACTGTTGGTGAAATTAATATTAGACGACACCTGCACACGAATGGATTCGTGATGTTTTTAATGTTTATATGGCATAAATAAAACTATCAAACTTGGGTATGAAATAACCTACTTAATAATATTATGGATTATGTAATCTCATTTATTTGGTTAGACATTGAGGAATATTAAATTGTTTTAAATTTGAATGTTGCTATATTAACTTTGTTATTTGATATTATTTGGTACCGATGTTTATTTATATACGATATAACAAACATAAATAGTATATAAAATTATATATATATATATATATATATATATATATATATTTATATATTATATAAAAATAGATTTTATTGTTTAATATTGTTATGTTCGTACACTATATTAATAAATAATTACAAATTAATTAATATAATATTTAAGTTTTAAAAATCAATATATACAAAATAATTTATTAACAAAAATAATTAACCCTTTTAGCGTCAATAACTTTTGCGTTACATGCTGATCGGAATCACTAGATTTTACATGTTTTTCATTTTTTTACTATGGTCAATAAAATAGCTCATAACTCGGAAAATACTAATATAATGAATATAAAAGTAACAAGAATATTAAATAAAACATAAATATACATGACATAGTATTTTATAATTAAAATCAATACATTTCGAATATATCAAGAGTATGTAAAACAATTTTTTTTAATTATTTGGTTAAATTTACATAATATTATTTTACTAATATTTATATTCAATTAAAGTATATACATATCTCGTAAAAGTAATACATAATATAATAATCTTTATAATAGATTTTAAATTTAATTAAAATAATTAATATATAAAAAGTTATGTTATATAAACGGCACCGTATATTACGTCCGATTTACGATTACATTTTTTTAAATATTCATTTCTAAATTTAATTTAGTATGGATTATTTAATTTATCATAACTCATGAACCATGAACATTTCTTATATAAAACTAAAACTCATATTAAAGATATTTAACTACTACAAACTAATATATTATCTATTTAATGTTAAAATAAAATAATAATTAATTATATTCATGTAAACTATTTAAAAATTTTTTTTTTAATATCAAATTATAAGAAAGTTGTTTATTGCTATTTTACCAAATTAAATATATAATTTAGGAATATATATATAAAAAAATTGGGCCAGAATTCACCCTAAAAATCATCTGTTGATAAATCACCTTGATCATTAGAAAAGTCTTGAGGTATAGAAAAAGCGGACATATTACAAAATTAAAAACGTAATGACGCTCTCTTTGTTTGTATCGTCTTTATTAAAGCACTATTTTCATATGTATTAATGCATTTTATTCATAACATTTCAATATTTTAATATATTTAATAAGTTTTATAATGATATATGTAATTATTTTTTGTTCAACAAAAATAACTTTATAGATAACATTTTCCCACCATTTAAAAAAAATATTTTCATATTTTTTTGGGGTTTAAATCATCATTTATTAACAATATGTACTATTTTTCTTTAATTTGTATTCCCAACAATAAACTTATGCTAATAAACAAGCATTGATTGAACATTTTAAGTATATATATATGTTATACATTATAAAATATATGTTTTATTAAACCCTAATTGAATAAAATTATTAAGCTTAATTTATTATTATTTTTTTTAATATATGGTTAAATATTTAAATAAATTAACATATAAACTGTTTGTTATTTTAATATAATATGATACATTAGATTTTATCTATAAAATGTATATTTTGGAATTATATTAACCCTTTTAATATAATTTAATAATTTATTTTAAGTAATTAAGTATTTAATTGATTTGCGATCCGTTCCGATTACTTTGCGATAAGACGAAGTAAGACATCGAGGGTAAAAGGGTTAATTAATATTAATATTAAATAATATTAATTATTAACATTAATAATAAAAGTAGAAAAGTAAATCGATAAATGTCATAAAACAATTAAAAAATATATTTCAAATATAGTTAATATAGTTAATAAAAGTGTTAATATTTGATAATAAACTCAATTGATTTTATTGGAAACCTATGTCAATATGAAGCCATATGAAGTCAAAAGAAAGCACAGAAACAATTAATTTCTATAAATTAGCTTGCTATCAAATTGTCATTTTACTAACATATAATATATATTGAATATCAGAATATCAGTGTTTGTATAACCATGGATAATGATAAAACAGAACTTATCCAGTTATACTCCTAGTGGTATTTACGAGAAAATAGAATAAAATTACATTTAATAATGATAATAATAAACTTTATTTTAATATAATTAAAAGTAGTTGATCAAAAAAAACACACATGAATAATAGTGAGCTAAAGTAAAGATCCAATAAGGATATCAAAATATTTTCCAAATTAATTAGTTTATACATTTAAATTTATATATATATATTATTTAAAAAAAACGGTAATATGTATACAGATATTATTATCTATATTATTTAGGATGGATAAGAAAACTAATTACTTGTTAAACACAATTGTAAGATAGTTCGTCATTTCAAGAGCTACTATAATATGATGTTCCAGAATTATTAATCAAATAAAAAGATAATTCAATAATGCCATAGCAAAGTCACAGTGATTGATTAACCATCGTCGTGTTATATCAGAATTATATTATATTGTGGAGTGGTGATACTTTTATAAATATTTATAATTAAGTTAACTATCGTATATTAGCAATATATATATATATATATATATATATATATATATATATATATATATATATATATATATATATATATATATATATATATATAGTAACATGATATATGTTTAGATACTAGATTATCGTATACATTTTCTCAGTATGCGTATCACTTATTGTGCTTACAATTAATATATTAACATTAATCTTATAATATCTATACCCAATGTTTTATAAAATTATTAAGCTATATCGAAAGGAACTCCGCTATACACTCTATGTGACCAACCATGTGGTGGATTAGTCTGAATTTAAATAAAGGAGAATATAATTAAATATATATTATATTATATACTATACGATAAATAGTAATTACAATTAAATGAAGAGTAAAAATAAATAAAATTAATAAATAATAAAATATATATTCTTTTTAGAAATACATAATTCTCCCAATAATATATATATATATTAATTAATAATAATGTTTCTATTGAGAATTTTCAGAAACATCATTTGGGAAATAAACATAACCATCTTTGCTAACGTCACTCAAGTAAACTATTCAAATGTTTCATTTCGATCAATTGATTAAGACTTAATTCTTATTCAATATACTATACATATACAGAATTTAAAATAATTGTATTAATATCATTTTATTTGAATCATATTTAATTATATCATAGTAATATTGCACTGCATGTTTAAGTACATTGAAGTAAATCCAGGTATAATTAGAATACATAATAATATAATTATCATATGAAATATAAAATATAAATAAATTATGCATATTTTCAAAATAATATAAATACAATTTTGTCAATATTACATAATATAAAATAAATTACATAAATTATATACAAATGACTTAATATGTTTTAAAATTGTATTGTTAAATATAGGAATTTGTAATATAATTAGTATCTCTACTATTTAGAGACTACTTAATAGATCGATTAATAACTAATTATTTATTGTCGATACCTGTTGTTATTTCAGCAATTTCTATTATAACATAATTTTTATATAATGGTTTTGAAGTTAAATTTTATTTCCAACCTTATCTAAGATTTTTAAGAAACCAATTTAAGGTATAAAAAGATTTAGATGCACATAACATATTTTAAAGTTTCTATGAAAACACGGTTCAATGAATTGCAAATATTTATATTATTTATATATATTTAGTTTAGATATTATAAGCTATTGTCTTTATACTAACATACTTTTTATTATCCACAAATCTACATTAATTATAGAAATTGAACAAAAAAAATTATTCTAATTGTTCAAAATTATGACTCATAGAAAATTCTTCGTTTAACTGATGTTATTATGAAACAAACAAAATACCACATATAAAGTAACAAATAAAGTAAATTTAAATTTACTTATTTAAATTTATTTACATATATTTAAATTGACATTAGTAATTAATTATATATAATTTAGAAATTACATGAAAATATTTATATTAATATTAAAATCATACGATAATATGACTTTTTTCTTTTTCTTTTATAGTAAAAAACGTATATATTTTAAAATAACGTTAATAATTTATATATTTTTTATAAAACATATGAAAATAGAAAACTACGATGATTACATAATTTTTAATTAATTGATATTTTTAAAAAAATTACTTTGTATTTTTTTAAATATTTTAAATAAATTTTAAAATCTTGTATA
Source organism: Osedax frankpressi (assembly GCA_964035775.1). Lineage (NCBI taxonomy): Eukaryota > Metazoa > Annelida > Polychaeta > Sabellida > Siboglinidae > Osedax > Osedax frankpressi. The sequence goes on from OZ038314.1 coordinate 94,342, forward strand.
TATATGTATATATACTTTTTTTAAATCTTATTTTATTTAAATAATGAGCTAACCACGAGGAGTTGTTTTACACTTTGTTATTTCATTACTTATATGATATATAGAATACGTTTAAAATATTGTAATTTATTTTAAAATATATGATTAATTAATAATATATTAATTATTAATATATAAATTCGGTGTTATCCATATTTTGATATATTTCGAGGATTAATAATAAACTTGTACAAAGGTAATACAAATGTTTCCATTCCTTAAAAAAATGGATCCCTAAGGTATTGTTACTTGCAAAATTACACTCCTAAAGTTGGATACCAATATAAATGTTATAGCCGTTTATTACTTTGATTTTAGTTACAATTTATCAACTAATTCATTTGCATACTATTTTGTTATTTGATGACTCACTTTATCTCTCTATTATTCATATATATATTGTGATTAATTATTTATATTATAATTATTATATCCGTTACTACTTTCTATTTTATTTCATTTTATGGTATGTTCATCTCGTTGTCACCATTAGATTTTATATATATATATATATATATAATTATAGGACTATGACTATATTCTACCAAGAATTACAAAAAATCGATGCCGAAAATGATTCAAAATATACTTCTTTTTTGGTGACATGTAATATATAGTATACTCTTTTATAAAGATATATGAGTTGAGTATAAGAGGAATATAGCATACGTTAACAACACTGTGTTCATGATTATATGAAAATGTACTGAATAAGGTAATTTACTTGATTTTTACGAATCCTTTATAATCTGACTTTATATATATATATATATATATATATATTTACATATATATATATATATATATAATAAAAATCTATCTCTATAAACATTGAAACTAGATACCTAGTTCCGATTTTGATTTCAAATTTATCATTATCCACACTTTACCTCCATCTGATGTTGTGAAGTAATTTAAGTGAACTAAAAAATAATACGATTAAAATAATTTATATTAGTACTTAAACAATTATAATTAATAATTAGGAAATCATATGGCTAGACGATATGCCGCACAGAAGGAGGTATGTTTACAGTTTTAGAATAAGTAGCACATCATTATTTATCGTACTATCGTATATATATATATATATATATATATATATATAGAGCACTGTTAGCGCAATAACACAATTACCTGCATATTCTAAAAACTGTACATTTTAAATGGTAGATCTAAATTAAGCTTAATCTAAATTATCTAAACAAACATGAACTGAATCCAAGTAATGTGTAAACTTGTAATATACGATTGCATTATTAATAAATTGATATTAATATTAGTAATACATTGATATTAAAAATTGAAATTTATATTATCAAATACATCATTGGTAATTATAATATATAATGTGAATTTATATCTTTATTGAATTGATATAATATAATATAATGTATATATTCGAAATAAAATGAAATAATTTGTAATTGTTGAAATACAATATATACTCTATTGTAGTAAGATGAATTGTTATAATATAAATTTGCATTCCCTAATAGGTGTTTTATTTATCATTTTCGAATAAAGATAATTTAAAATTTAAACGAATAAAATAATGAATTCTAATGTAAATGTGATATGCCATTATTTTATATTAAATGATTGATTATTGTATAGGTAACTCTATATTTTAGCTAAACAAATATACACTCGTGAACTTACACTTACATAAATACACACGCATACACACTCAAACACACACAATGACATACGCATATACTCACACATACATACGCAAACATATCATTTATTAAGTTATAATTGAATTTATATTTGATTATTATATTCAAATAATATAATATTAATTATGATCATTATATGAATATGAATTAATATATAATGTATCACTTCAAAATACGTGTATTGGAATAGGGGGTGGATGACCTACACAGGTCAATGAATGAATACCATAATCAGTCACGTGATTCCATCAGGAAAAGTTCTTCTGCAGACAATTTTCAAAAATATCAAAACCAAGTTAGATAATATATTTTTATGAATAACAATGCAAACATTTAAATAATACATATATTAAAGCCGCAAGGGCATTTATTTTATTTATATATTATTTCTACATGAATTCTAAACTTTACTAAATGAATGTTTATAGAAAAGTTCTGAGAGAAGTCAAAGTGATTATAACTCAGAAATATATTCAGAAAGAGGTTCAGAGAGAAGAAGATCAAGATCGCAGATTAATGATTATCCAGATAATATAGGTTGGTAGAGATAAGACAATATAGGTTGGTAGAGATAAGACAATATAGGTTGGTAGAGATAAGACAATATAGGTTGGTAGAGATAAGACAATATAGGTTGGTAGAGATAAGACAATATAGGTTGGTAGAGACAAGATAATATAGGTTGGTAGAGATAAGATAATATTGGTTGGTAGAGACAAGACAATATAGGTTGGTAGAGATAAGACAATATAGGTTGGTAGAGATAAGATAATATAGGTTGGTAGAGATAAGACAATATAGGTTGTTAGAGACAATATAATATAGGTTGGTAGAGATAAGACAATAAAAGTTGGTAGAGATAAGACAATATAGGTTGGTAGAGACAAGATAATATAGGTTGGTAGAGATAAGACAATATAGGTTGGTAGAGATAAGACAATATAGGTTGGTAGATATAAGACAATATAGGTTGGTAGAGACAAGATAATATATGTTGGTAGAGATAAGACAATATAGGTTGGTAGAGATAAGACAATATAGGTTTGTAGAGACAAGACAATAAAGGTTGGTAGAGATAAGATAATATAGGTTGGTAGATATAAGACAATATAGGTTAGTAGATATAAGACAATATAGGTTGGTAGAGACAAGACAATATAGGTTGGTAGATATAAGACAATATAGGTTGTTAGAGATAAGATAATAAAGGTTGGTAGAGACAAGATAATAAAGGTTGGTAGAAACAATATATATTATAAATATATATAGTATAGTGATTTAGTAAGATACAAATTAGTGAGCAATTACTATTTTCCAATTATATAATATTTATTAATTTATATAATGTGTCAGATAAATTATTAATAAAGTCTAACCACATGTAATTATAATTTAAATATAAATTCAAAAATCAATTATGAAATAATTAAATGAAAAAATATATTTTTATATTTCTAGGAGTTATAAATCATAGAAATATGAATTATATATCATATCATCTTCTACAATATAATATATATATATATTATATATACATTTATTATTTGAATATCATTTTTCAAAAAGATTTAGAGTTAAATTTAAAAAATATTTTTATTGATCCGATATTTCATTTGCTATTTAATGTTTCTATGAGATATTTGAAATAACAATTATAGAAAATTTATTAATTTAATTGATTTAAAGAATATTCAAGAAGTAGGAGAAGAAAGAAGTCTAGATCAGGAAGTGGAAAAAGAAGAAGTAGATCATCCAGAGAATACGATAGGTAATTAATCGTAGTATGGTCATTTATCCACATATTATTTTAACATTCTTATTTTAAGTGATTCGGAAGATGGAGAAAGAAGGATGAAACATAAAGATGTACTTGCAGCCGTAAATATTTCAATTGACGAGAGTTCAAAGTCGGCTGGTATCTTAACTGGAAATGCTAGTAAAACTGGAACTCAAAGATCAAAAAGTTCAACTGTCGAAGGTAAAATATAATTGATTTAAAACTATTAATAGAATTAGAAATATTATAACTGGTTGACCATTATAGTTGGTGGTACCAATGTTACGAGGAAAACAGTTACGCATGCTTATGTAATGGCTCCTACAAATTCCGCCACGAAAAAAAAGCGACCGTTATGGAAATATGCTTTTTACGTATCACTTGTCATTCTCGGCTCAATAGTAGGAGTAGTGTCTTACGTAACTTACACTAAAGGTTCGCTGGATAAATATTTTATACTTTATGAAACATATTGTCGAAAGCATTGGTTAGCTAATGATAATTCATTGTCAGGTCAGCCTAGATACGATGATGTTAAATTTACAACCGGTTCTCTTAAAAAAGTTGAAAAAACTACTTCGATAAATTTACATGAAATTACATTAAAAACTACTTCTACTAGAGATACATACTCTCCATCTAAACAGGTATTTGTTTCTAGATTATTTTTTAGATAATATATTAAATTAGATTACCATTTCTATCATTTTTATTAATATGCTTTATATTTTTTTAATATTCTATATTCTAATAGTATTATAATATTATCTATAATTATTCATACGATCAAATCTTAACCTCCAAATATTCTGAAAACAAATATATTATTTTGGAAAATTAAAATTTTGATTATATTTTAATCTCAAAATATAAGTTTATTATATTCCATTAAAATAATTAATCCTATAACGTAGGTAAAATTTCATAAATGTAATATAATATATAATATTACTATAATAATAATATATCAATTGTAGAAATTACAAACAACAAAAAAATTAGAAACAAGGAAAATAACGGTAATTTGTTATCATCTGTAAAATAATTGCCTATACTCATTATTAATCCTTACTATAACATCAAATATGAATTTAAATTAGCAACTATATCTAGTTAATAATTAAAAATTGATGCATCTAATTGCATCTAGACAACTCAAGCAATGAGATTAACAACCATAAAAGAACTAGCTAAATGTGGAGGATCAATTTACCAACACCTGATTATCCCGGAAAGAGGTTGTATTTAAGTTGGCCATGTTTACATTGACTCTCAAATATGAATGCAAATAACAAAGCGGGTGTATGCATTGTTCCATTATACTATAGTATTACATCATACTACAACATCTCCCTAGGTGACTCCAGATGTACAGGCAAAACTGCTGGAACTTACCAAAGTAATATCGACTGCTCTGCGTATTATATTTGCACTGGTAGGGGATCAGCTCCATGGAGATCTGGATTATGTCCTTGTGAAAAAGCATTCGATTTAGGTAGTAGTAGTAGTAGTAGTAGTAGTAGTAGTAGTAGTAGTAGTAGTAGTAGTAGTAGTAGTAGTAGCAACCTTGTAACCTTGTAACCAATTGGGTTTATTTACTTCCATCAACTTCAATGTGGAGTTTTCGGCCGTGATGTAGTAGTAGTACTAGTAGTAGTAGTATTAGTAGTAGTAGTAGTAGTAGTAGTAGTAGTAGTAGTAGTAGTAGTAGTAGTAGTAGTAGTAGTAGTAGTAGTAGTAGGAGTAGTAGTAGGAGTAGTAGTTGTAGTAGTTGTAGTAGTAGTAGTAGTAGTAGTAGTAGTAGTAGTAGTAGTAGTAGTAGTAGTAGTAGTAGTAGTAGTAGTAGTAGTAGTAGTAGTAGTAGTAGTAGTAGTAGTAGTAGTAGTAGTAGTAGTAGTAGTAGTAGTAGTAGTAGTAGTAGTAGTAGTAGTAGTAGTAGTAGTAGTAGTAGTAGTAGTAGTAGTAGTAGTAGTAGTAGTAGTAGTAGTAGTAGTAGTAGTAGTAGTAGTAGTAGTAGTAGTAGTAGTAGTAGTAGTAGTAGTAGTAGTAGTAGTAGTAGTAGTAGTAGTAGTAGTAGTAGTAGTAGTAGTAGTAGTAGTAGTAGTAGTAGTAGTAGTAGTAGTAGTAGTAGTAGTAGTAGTAGTAGTAGTAGTAGTAGTAGTAGTAGTAGTAGTAGTAGTAGTAGTAGTAGTAGTAGTAGTAGTAGTAGTAGTAGTAGTAGTAGTAGTAGTAGTAGTAGTAGTAGTAGTAGTAGTAGTAGTAGTAGTAGTAGTAGTAGTAGTAGTAGTAGTAGTAGTAGTAGTAGTAGTAGTAGTAGTAGTAGTAGTAGTAGTAGTAGTAGTAGTAGTAGTAGTAGTAGTAGTAGTAGTAGTAGTAGTAGTAGTAGTAGTAGTAGTAGTAGTAGTAGTAGTAGTAGTAGTAGTAGTAGTAGTAGTAGTAGTAGTAGTAGTAGTAGTAGTAGTAGTAGTAGTAGTAGTAGTAGTAGTAGTAGTAGTAGTAGTAGTAGTAGTAGTAGTAGTAGTAGTAGTAGTAGTAGTAGTAGTAGTAGTAGTAGTAGTAGTAGTAGTAGTAGTAGTAGTAGTAGTAGTAGTAGTAGTAGTAGTAGTAGTAGTAGTAGTAGTAGTAGTAGTAGTAGTAGTAGTAGTAGTAGTAGTAGTAGTAGTAGTAGTAGTAGTAGTAGTAGTAGTAGTAGTAGTAGTAGTAGTAGTAGTAGTAGTAGTAGTAGTAGTAGTAGTAGTAGTAGTAGTAGTAGTAGTAGTAGTAGTAGTAGTAGTAGTAGTAGTAGTAGTAGTAGTAGTAGTAGTAGTAGTAGTAGTAGTAGTAGTAGTAGTAGTAGTAGTAGTAGTAGTAGTAGTAGTAGTAGTAGTAGTAGTAGTAGTAGTAGTAGTAGTAGTAGTAGTAGTAGTAGTAGTAGTAGTAGTAGTAGTAGTAGTAGTAGTAGTAGTAGTAGTAGTAGTAGTAGTAGTAGTAGTAGTAGTAGTAGTAGTAGTAGTAGTAGTAGTAGTAGTAGTAGTAGTAGTAGTAGTAGTAGTAGTAGTAGTAGTAGTAGTAGTAGTAGTAGTAGTAGTAGTAGTAGTAGTAGTAGTAGTAGTAGTAGTAGTAGTAGTAGTAGTAGTAGTAGTAGTAGTAGTAGTAGTAGTAGTAGTAGTAGTAGTAGTAGTAGTAGTAGTAGTAGTAGTAGTAGTAGTAGTAGTAGTAGTAGTAGTAGTAGTAGTAGTAGTAGTAGTAGTAGTAGTAGTAGTAGTAGTAGTAGTAGTAGTAGTAGTAGTAGTAGTAGTAGTAGTAGTAGTAGTAGTAGTAGTAGTAGTAGTAGTAGTAGTAGTAGTAGTAGTAGTAGTAGTAGTAGTAGTAGTAGTAGTAGTAGTAGTAGTAGTAGTAGTAGTAGTAGTAGTAGTAGTAGTAGTAGTAGTAGTAGTAGTAGTAGTAGTAGTAGTAGTAGTAGTAGTAGTAGTAGTAGTAGTAGTAGTAGTAGTAGTAGTAGTAGTAGTAGTAGTAGTAGTAGTAGTAGTAGTAGTAGTAGTATTAGTAGTAGTAATAGTAGTAGTTGTAGTATATTTTCAATGACAAAAATAGAATTTAAAAGAATATAATTTCAATATATTATTTAAATGAATCTTTTAAATATATTACTATTTGAATTTGAAATATTCTCATTAATCAATAGCTACTGGTAAATGTGTGAGGCAGCGTAATGGGTTGTACGTAGTGCCTGAGGATTGCAGCAAATTCAAAAGTTGTTCTATGAAGAATGGAAATACAATACGAGGGTCGTACGACTGTAACCCAGGCTTGGCGTTCACATTGAGTTATGATATACCTACGTGTAGACCCAGAGAAACAGTACCGGAGTGCTAATATGTATGCCGAAGTTCAATGTTTCTTTCAAATATCTTTATTCTATATAAATTCATATCATATTCTTATATTGTTATTAAATGAATGAATATAATGATTATTGTCGATATGGCAACTACGATTGTTCTCTTTTACAAATGATGTATATTTATATATATCTATGTATATATCTATATCATATAGTCCAATACACACACTTGACTTATTTAATCAATTATTAATGTTTATATTCGTATCATATTAATATGTTGGTTCCAAATTTCAATTTTGCGATTATATTTACATAACAATATTTGTTTATCAAATTGAATTATTTTATTATGTTAAGTTTAACAAATAAAATTAATAAGTTGAATATAAAATGAATTCAGTCATTAATTTGTATTCATTATATTGAGAATTATATTGCATGATCATATGTACTCATCATTTAATCGAATACTCTGGACATACGCTATAATGAAATCCTTGAGTAGGCAAATAAGTAATGCGTCATGTATGACTCACAAAGTACTATATTCACTATATGTATGGTGAGTTCGATGTCGTCATTTAGCTCTAATTAATCAGTCATATGATACCCTTAAATATAGGCTCACTCCTCCGACACTCCGACATCACTCCGACAAAACTATATATAAAGTTCATTGTCTCAGTATTTCAATATATCTTATTTACATATGACTTCATATTATTTTCATTACCATAACATATATTATAGCATAAAGATATAAGGTCCATAATCATTAAGTAGTACTTTTGTTTCTGAATCCTATTAGGTCATGTTTTATGTGATAAATAAATTAGGTTTTTAGCTTTAATCATCACTGTAGTATCATGTAAGTACAATAATCAAAATCAAGTACATATATGCAGTAGATTAAATTACTTCTAATTAATTTAAAGAATTACTAGTATATCCTTAACACTTTAATTGAAAGCGATGGCAAGGAAATATGCAGCCCAAAAAGAGGTTATATTCTATTAATTATATGATATTACTTATATTCTATTAATTATATTCAACTATATTCTAAATAATCGTATGTTTATGTATTAGTTTAGATTTCATTAGGAATATGGTTCTATTCTTTTTTTTACCAACATTGGAAGAAGAATGGTTATATAATATCCTTAATCTAGAAAATGCAATATTAACATAACTTTTATATGTTATCTTATTATATATATATATATATATATATATATATATATATATATATATATATTATAGATTTATATGACTAATGACTAATTCCAAATTGCACTGTTTTATATTACATTCTAAATTGATGAATAAACGCCCATAATCAGCATGTCAATTAATTATTATATGTAGTATTACAGATCAAAGAAATAAATATTATTTTATATATCTTTAGTTATTATTTAGAATATATATATATATATATATATATATATATATTAATACACACATATATATATATACATGTGCATAGCATTTAAATATATATATATATTTATAATCTAATTACTAAGCAAATATCAGATAATAATATTATGAAAATACTAGAATAATATTAGAAGTTA